>JBAMJV010013196.1:0-43986 GCA_037951105.1 Echinarachnius parma
CCTCTACGTAGCAGGTGATGCTTATAGTTGATGCGGGGAGAGTGCAATCCAGTTCCGGCTCCGATTCTCTTCCTCTCACGCACTCTGCTATCACGGGGTATGGCTTATCTGGAGATGCTGTTCGATTTAAATAAAAAAAACGATATAGTACTGGTTGTTCTGTTTGGTTGGGGCTGGATTCATATAAAAGTACTCAATTGTATGCAAAATAATTAATTATATATTCAGAGATCGAGGGAACGGACCAGAATTGTATGTCAGAAATTAAAAACGATCAAAGAAGTTTTGTCTTCGCCGATTATCGTACCTGAGACCTCCTAAATTGCTTAACATGAGCTTACTCGGCTTTTTTTCGAGTATGTATTTTTTTTTTAGGTTGAATCATGCAGATACAAGTCTCTTGGTATTCTAGCAGCATTCATGAAGGCTGTACAAAATTACAACAATGCTCTATCAGGACAAGGATTTACAATTTTATTGGAATGTTTGCTGTAAATCAAAAGGGATGCTGTGTATTCCTATTTGTTGTATGTATATATGTGTGAGTGTGTGTGTGTGAGCGTTTGGGTGTGTGTTTGAATTTGTGTGTTCAAACTTTAGTGGAGTTGCGTTGATTAAATAACAATATCATTGAGACCAGAGAAACGTTCTGTCCTTATGAAATTTGACAGCAAATTTGATAGCAAAACAATTACAAATCCGAACGTCAAAATAAAGACCATTGTGTAACATAATTTGCTTGCCTTGGTTAACGCGAATGCTCTACACAAGTCATGTTTAATTCAATTTAAATGGTCAGTATTATATACTTACCGAAAATAGGGATATCCGTTCGTTCGAAAGAACCCTCCTGTATCAAGGTCAGCAACCTCACAGAAGTATGCACCTTCGTCGCGATATCTCGACCTGCTGATGATGAGAGAGAAGTTGATGTCGATATCAAACGATCCGTTTCATACCAGGCCCGCTTTGAATCCAGGATCGGCAAATCGATCCATGAATATTATGAGACTCTCTGTCTGGTCTGGATTGAGTTCTGTGCCAGCTTATTGAGTAAATATCCACGTAGACTCGGCATGGTAGCTCAGCTCTGGTGCCCTTTTCGAGGAACGCTTGTCCGGTCGGTGTCGACGATACCTTTCCACTCGAGGGACTAGAAGCTGCGGATCAACAGAAATGCCGAGACAGGACAAAATATTAAATCAAATCTGATATTTGAACAGTTTATTTCGGTATCATATTAAAGGGGACGAGTTGTGCTTTATGCTGTTTTTTGTTTGACTCATTCTTTGTATGCGATGTAAAAAATGAATGCAATTTGTGTATGTGCGATGTAAATTATTATTTATTGCAAACATCAGATTTTCACATGTTCAATATGTTGTTTATGTGATATTGGACGATGTCTATGGGGGGAAATTGTAGGAGAGGTTTCAAACGAATTTTTCTCGTAAAAAGTCCTTCGCTTTAGATATCTGATTATATCACTTTTTCTATTACAGATTATTCAACTCATCATTCTTTACTATGACACCAAATAAGCATATTTCCAGTTTATTTTATCGTCCTTTTATCGAATATGTTCTCTTTTTAAGGTTAAATCATGCAGATCAAAGTCTCTTGGTATTCTAACAGCAATCAAAAAGGCTTTTACAACAAAGCATCGATCAGACAATGATTTTAAATTAAATGGTACGTGTCCGTCATTTGTATTGGAATCATGACATGATTTTGCTATTAGAGGTGAAAACCTCAATTTGACGGGGCCTGAACTCGCGTTTGTGATTTCTGAGCTCTCAAGCCTGCATCCAGTAGATTTTTATCAGGGTTGGCACTTTCTTATCACTAGCCCCTCTCTCTGTGATAGCACTGGGCCTCGGGGGGGGGGGGGGGGCAGTTAACACAGCGTGGGACTGTTGACAGTAGTGATAAAACTGTCCGAAACTGATAAGAATGTGCCCGAGTTGATTACCACGATGGTGGAAATCAAACTAACAACAGAATCACCTAATGATGTTTGCTGTAAATCAAAATGATACTGCGTATTTCTAGTTTTGGCAATTGTATGTGTGTGTGTGTGTGTGTGTGTGTGTGTGTGTGTGTGTGTGTGTGTGCACTTGTAAGGACCGGCAAACGGGGATACACACGGGTTTACACACCGGCAAACGGGGATATGTCGGAAACCGGGGATATCCCCGGTTTCCGAACAGCCTCTATAGTGCTTTAGGGATCGTCTTAAGGGCTGTACTGTATGTATTATGATTTTTGAAGGATATCCCTTAATGCCCATTTTACATCTATGTAACCGATGGTGTGTATGAATGGACTGTTTGTTGTATGTGAGTGTGTGTGAAATGTGTGTGTGTGTATGCCCATTGGGCATATGTCCATGTTTTACACACCGGCAAACCGGGGATAAGCCAAAAAAGCCGAAAAAAGCGGGGATATCCCCGTTTGAAGGTGTTATAAATTTTATCCCCGTTTGAAGACTCCTACAAGTATGTGTGTGTGTGTGTGTGTGTGTGTGTATATATATGAGTGTGTTTGAGTTCGTGTGTATAAACTACAGTGGAGTCGCGTTGATTAAATAACAATATCATTGAGACAAGAGAAATCCGTCCGAACATCGAAATCAAGATCACTGTGTAACACCCGTTAATTTTGGTTTCTTGCTTAATGTAAATGCTCCACACAAGTAATATACAATTCAACTAAAATGTTCAGTATGTACAGCATTATAACCAGACATTACTTACCGAAAATAGCGACATCTGTTCTGTTTTGAAAGAACCCTCCTGTATCAAGGTCAGCAACCTCACAGAAGTATGCACCTTCGTCGGATATCTCGACCTGCTTGATGATGAGAGAGAAGTTGATGTCGATATCAAACGATCCGTCTTCATACCCAGGCCCGCCTTTGAATCCAGGATCGGCAAATCGATCCATGAAAATTATGAGACTCTCTGTCTGGTCTGGATTGAGTTTGTGCCAGCTTATTGAGTAAATATCCACGTAGACTCTGCATGGTAGCTCAGCTCTGGTGCCCTTTTCGAGAAGCGCTGACGGATTGGTGTCGACGATAGTTTTTCCGTTTGATTGACTAGAAGCTGTGGATCAACAACAATTCCGTGCTTCTCGTAAAAATTTGTGCAGTCATGAAAAAAAAATCAAATATAATAATGTGACATTAGAAAAGGGTATCTGGTGCTTTCTGGTGCATTTTGTTTGACTTACTATTCTTCGGCGGATCTCGATTTATTAATGTTTGTATGCGATTTGAAAAAAGGGAATTTTGTGCCAATGTGCGATGTAAATGAGTATTCATTGCAAACATCAGGTTTTCACGCGCTCAATTATGAGATAATTGCAGTTGAATAATGAAAACATTACAACTAAATTTGTTAATGTGAATATTGGAGGAAATTGGAGAAAATATGGGAAAGATTTTAGGAAAGGTTTAAAAGGCATTATTTTTCTCGTGAAAAGACCATCGCTTTATGTATCCGATTATATCACATTTTATTTCAGCTTTTTCAACTTATCTATCTTTACTATGATACCAAATAGGCACATTTCCATTTGTTTTCATGCCTTAAAGGGATAGTTGAGTTTTGGTATAGAAGGCGCTACACAATATAACTTTTTGTGAGATAATGAAAAACTGAGTGTCAAGTTCGAAAGAGCGTACAATTTTAATGACAGAATAAGCTTTATTTGATCAAAATCGGTTCAGAAATGGCTGAAATATCCATAAACACCATAAATACCAATTTTTCGACCAGTGCCTTTTTTCATTTGGAGGATTAAAAGGAGGAACATTGCTTACTAAGCTACGCCTACTATTATTCTTCCTTCTCAATCATTTATGATTACTCCTTGCAATTATTTATATATTGGAAGAAACCGAAGCTGTATGTATTAGTTTACTTCTCGCTTATATATATGGTCGATTCCAACGAAAAGTGTACACGGCATGTTCAGACCTATTTGATAATTTTGAAAGGTCCTACAATCTCGATTTTTCTTTGAGCAGATGCATCTTGGCAAGACCTTTCGCGCCATACAAAATTTGTGACCATTGCATTTATATTTTTTTCTACAGGAACAAAAAACATGCTATATTTGACACTTTTGAAAAAAATCTCTTAACGTTTTTTTGAGCGGTTAAAATCTTAGAATGAAGACTTGATACGAATTGGTTTATTTTTACATGGGAAGTTGTTGCATATGTCAGGACTCATTATATGAGTTTTTGTAAGTAACTGGCAATCATGTGATTTTTGGTGATTTTTTACCTAGTGGTAAATTTTAAGCGTTGCCTACGAATACATTTTTTAGCACTCATAACCTTACTGAAAAATTCATCACACGATTGAAAATGTGTGCTCAACTTAAACCCTCATGTGTCTGCTATTGAAATGCATTATCAAAAATCCTAGTGTTTTTATTGTATAGCCGTCAGAAATGTCAAAAGCTGAAAAGGCCCGTTTGGTTAAAAAAAATGGCATTACCTACGTATACACTTCATCATGTCGTAGCTTCAATATGTATGTAGATTAGTGAGAGATAACTTAGTAATAGATGGAATATAGCATAACGCTAATATGTGCAAGGATTTATCGTTTTCAAGTAATGATTTTAGGAGATATTCAACAAAATGTGTTGCATTCGTAAGTAACTTTTAACAAATTAAACGTTACTTACGAATACAAACATGACATAGGGAGTTTGATTCCTGCGCTGACATTATTTCAAACGGCAATATCACGTAGATATTTTGGCTATTTGAAGAAAATGAGCGTGTTATGGTATGAAACAAATTTCCTTTTCATGCGTTATAATGTTCATATTTTTGGGGCATTTAGATTACGAGCACACCAGGTTAAAAAAGTTACTTTTTTTGCCTCAATTAACATTAAACGATCTTCTCCTCCTTGTTAAACAAGCGTAATCATCATATTAATAAATGAATGTATGTGTACGATTCGAAGGCATCCTTTGGCAATATATTAAAATCAAAATAACGATTGTCAATGCTTAAATAAGAACATTAATGTGGCATTTTTATGGATCTATCGAAAGCATTTGACACCATCGACCACCACATTCTTTTAAAAAAATTAAATTTATATGGACTTAGAGGTATTTCTTTACAGTGGTTCCATAATTATTTACTTGATAGAAAACAATATGTGGTGGTAGATGGTGTCGAATCAGAATATTTAAATGTAGACATTGGTGTACCACAAGGTTCTGTTTTAGGTCCACTTTTATTTTTGATTTATGTAAATGATATGATTAAAACTTCCAAATTGTTACAGTTTTCACTGTTTGCCGATGACACTGTTGTATTGTATTCCCATAAAAATGTGAATGTACTTATATCGACAATGAATCAAGAGTTAGAAAAGCTCAATGATTGGTTTAAATGTAATAAGCTGTTTTTAAACTTTACGAAGACCAAATACATTATTTTTCGTTCTAAAAATAAAAAATTGCATGTGATATTGAACCTATTATAATTGAGAATAGTATTATTGAAAGAACTGAGATGATAAACTTTTTAGGTATTATTATACATGAATCATTAGATTGGAAACATCATATTGTTAATATCTCCTCTAAACTATCAAGAAGTATAGGTGTGTTGTATAAATTAAAATCTTTTTTACCTCTCAAGGTATTGTTTTATATTTATAACGCTATAATATTACCCCATTTAAATTATTGTAATGAAATATGGGGAAATACATATGAAGCTCATACTAATAAGTTATTTTTGCTCCAGAAACGTGCCATACGTATAATAACAAACAGTAAATTCGATACCCATTCACTTCCCCTTTTTGTAAAATTAAAAACTCTTCCATTGTTTCATCTTGTAAAACTCAATGTATTAATTCTTATGTTTAAATTTCATAGAGGTATCCTCCCTGAAGTATTTGATAATATGTTTAAGACTAATAATTATTTTCATTCGTATCCCACTCGTAGTTGTCTCCGGAAACCTATTGTACGTTTAACAACAAGAGCCCATTCTATTCGTTTTACCGGCGTACATGAATGGAATTCCATTAGCAACGATGTTAAATCTAGCTCCACTTTAACTCGATTTAAAGCTTTATACAAACGCTATGCATTCAATAAAATGTCATCCATGGCTGACTAGATCTCCTTCGATCCTCTTCTCTCTCTCACCTTTCATATCCTGTGTGAATGTGTGTATGAGTGTGATGTATATATGTCTAGGAAATCACTGCTATACATAATCTTGTAATTTTGTGTATATATATATTTGTTTTTATTATCATTTAGTCGTAATGTTTAATTTTCTGTAATAGGGGCCTCACATACAAGCACATGCTGCTTCTCCGAGGTCCCGGCTATTATTTATAAATGTAAATTTGATTGTTGATTTTGTATTGTTTTATTTTGCCGAATAAACTGAATCTGAATCTGAATCTGAATCATGGGGACACACTGTATTCGTAGGTAAAATGTACTCGTAGGTAACAAGACAAAAGTAAACTTTCGGATATTAAAGCCCATTTGTATGTCACAATCAACCTGATAAGTGTGCGCTTTCTAAATCCGACGAGATGCTATCATCATCTAGAGTTTCGACTGAAAATATGATTTATTTTGTTTACAAAGTTCCGAATACACAAAAATAATGATGTCATCATTGATTTTTTTAATTGGTTAATACAAAAAAGTGTTTAAAAAACACATGCATATGATGGCCCACTATCTGCATCAAGATGATCAACCCATTCGACCCAAAAAAGCAATTGCGGTTGTTCGAATTGCATTTTGGTATTTTTGTCTATGACATTTTCCTTGTAAAAACATATATCATGGAGTCTGTGTACATGGTATCTACGTTGACGTATGCACTATGATTTTTGGCGAACAGTTGTATATAAACCACATGATAAGTAGACGTAATCGATTACTTTCATTCGTATTCCAATCACACGAGAGATTGAATCAAATATGGCTCTTTATAAAGTGGGTAAAATACCGAAGAACACACCATTTGATGTCTTAATATACTATATAAAGATGGTAAGAATGATATGTATAAAATGGCGCTTCATGTAATACATTGGTTCAATTTTGTTAAATTATTTATCTCACAATACACCCTTACCCCCTCCGAAAATTTGAATTGAAAAACAATCAATATGTTTCGCCTAACTTCCAGCTATACATGTACCTTATCCCAACCGTTCTCCCATTACCTCAGATATATACTTTTTGTATCTTGGGTAGATAGAAAATTCGATTATTTTTTGTAATATCGCAATTGTGTTTTAGTTAGTATATCTATAAGATGATACAACTTATTAGCATTTTCTTTATTTAATATTTATATCACGTATAACAAGAGCATTGTACACTGAAATATTGATACTGTTAAACAGGTTATGATTGCTATCAAGATTTATTTAACGGCCATTTTTGTTGTTAAAAAGTAAAATTACGTAATTGAAAACAATGATGATGCCGTGTTGTGATGTTTTCATATGCTGCCGTTTGATTGTATTAATATTATTGCAGCATAACATAATGTACACATACATCTCCAAGAATAACTTCGTTTATAATATTCTTGATAAAATATGTAGCACATAATAAGATTAACCTTATATTTTAGCACAATACAATAATATACTGTAAGACACAAAACTGGAAACAATACGAGTTAATCTTAGAAACATTCCAATTAAATTGGAGGGTTCGAATCAAACTTAGTAAGCTGCTGGGATATGCAGGATTGGCCAATATGTTTCATTAATATTCAACCCTTTAAGAACATGATAAGAGCGCTGTATGAACTGTTTTTTAGAAATCTCAAATGATCCTTTATTGCATTTATCAAACATATAATATATTAACACTCATCGTTTGAGCAATCGTTTCAAATGTATGTTTGTCATTTTATTTGCACGCTGATGTACACATTATACAGTGATTCACCCAAATATCAAAACAAATATATGCCCTCTCTTTCTCAAATTCGTGTTTGTATAGCTATGTCAGGAACAGTATATATTTACAGACCATAGGCATAGGTATACAAGTTGTTTTTCGTATAGTCAAAATACAGTAATTAACTTTGCCTACTACAGGTATCTTTGAATATATGAACAAAATAATGTTACCTTCGAACAAACTATAATATTCGTTTCTGTATTACCCAAATGTATCGTATCCCTAGAAATTCCAGATTAAACATTTTCTTACATAATGTTTGCAATATCAATGATGTGGATACTATCGATCAACATTAGGAATTCAAATATTCAAATCTATAGTCAGGTTTAAATGTCCAAATGTTCACATTGAATATATATTTTGTTTTGAGGACACCACTTATGGTGTCAGTGTAAATTTTTAAGAAGTATTTTTACACCCAATTGATTGTAAGCACATTTGTATGATCGTATCTCACTTAGAACTGACAAGGGACCCCCATATTTCGTGACAGTCACTGTGAATAAAAGGTTTTTGTTACCTACGTATAAAGTAAATTACATGTTGCCTACGAATACTTATTTTTCAAGTACATTGTATATGTGTCATATTTTTGCGCACAAACCTAAATTTGATATTTTTGGAAAGGGTATTTCCCACTCTTTAAGATAGTGGAAAATAATTCTGATTCACATATTATTAAAGAGATTATGAAAAGTGATACAACCTCATGTTTTTAAGACAGGAAAATCTCAACACACTAATAAAACATTCGAACTTGAAAATTTATAACAGAGTGATGTTTAAAACACAATATGTGAATGTATTCCATGATTAGCATCTTAATATATGAAATAAAAGCAAATGTTTGCATGAAGCAGATTGATTTGGAGTTCCATAATCACATTTTTAAAGTAATTCATCTGCATTCGTAGGCAACGTTAGGAAATGTACCATTAACTTCTCAAGGCCATTACCTGGCCGTTCGGAGAGATTAGTGATGGCACTTTTGTTCTAGTTATGGTTGACATGTCTACTTAACATGTGCAAAAGGATTAAAAAATCAAAGCAGTTTGAAATTCGAACCTAAAAATCTGGCCGTGTACACTTTTCGTTGGAATCGACCATATATGTTCTAACTAATACTTGAATCACTCTATTGTGATCCAGCTGAAGTAAAGGCGGCTTGCATTGTTCGTAACTCCTTCCCCATGAATACTTGAGCACAAAGGGCCGAGAGATTGGCTTGCCAATGACCTGAACTGGATCTGTCTTCAATCACACGGTCCCCGTGGCCTAATGGTTAAGGCATCGGCGTTCCAAGCCGGAGACCCAGGTTCGAGTCCTGGCGGAGACCAATTTTTCGACCAGTGCCTTTTTTCATTTGGAGGATTAAAAGGAGGAACATTGCTTACTAAGCTACGCCTACTATTATTCTTCCTTCTCAATCATTTATGATTACTCCTTATTATTTATATATATATATATATATATATATATATATATATATATATATATATATATATGTATATAATGTTAATTTTTTAAACTTTCATCTTAACAATAATTATTACGAGTACTTATTCAATAATAATGATTTTAATATACGTTTCAATTAAAAAAAGAGAGGGGCTTGTAGTTATTTCTTTTGGAAGATCATTCCTAAATTTTGGACCAGAAAATAAAATTGTTTTTTGGCAAATAGTGTACGCGTTCGTGGTAAATGGAAGGAACCACTCTGCCGAGTGGGGTAAGTAAACTGGGTTCCAAAAGAAACTTATCACTTCTTCAGAGCGACGCACATTAAAATCCAAAGCATACAAATTAATCATATTTGGGCATAGGTTAGCTATAATACCCCTTAGAAAGCTCATCTAGAAAAATTATGATTTCTTTAGTCTACAAAGCATAAATAAGATGAAATCGCAGGAGATAATTTTTCAAAAATCACAGAAACTGCTCGCCTTCCAGGCACAGAGCTCGGTACGGACAATAGCCAGTCTAGTGGTTACATAACCCGGTTTGAAATTGAATGAAAAGCTATTGAAGGTTCTGAATAGACCGCCTTTCGTGGAGGTTCGCAGCGAGCAGTTTCTGTGATTTTTTAAAAGTGACCTATAATGATTCCATCGCATTTTTCTAATTTTTTGTAAAAGCAAATTTCTATTTTTTTAGGATGTGCTTCATAAGGAGAATGATAGCTTATCTGTGTCTAAATATGATTCAATTTGATGCTATGGATTTTAGTGAGCGTCGCTCTGAAAAGGTGATAAGTTTCTTTTGGAACCCAGTTTATGAACATAATTATTCTTTTTAAATATCGTAATAAAACTTTCAGGAAGTTCAAATATTGAACAATTTATACATAAATATCCCAATATCATACAAATATGAATCAGTTAGTTTCAATACCTTATTTGAATACAATAATTATATTGTGTGAGCAATGTACTATTGCCCCATGCTAAAATTCCATAATACATGTAAAATAATATTAATGTTCCAAAAAAAGTATGTAAAACAGCAGTTAGAATAAAAATTCCAGTGTTTCTAGAAATTCATTAACATAAATAATTAATATGTGATTTCCAAGATAAATCACTATGAATATATAAGCCTAGGAACTGACGTCTACCTTAATTTTCATATTTCTATAGACATGTGTACACAGTTGGGCAAAGAAACCGGTTTTCCTCGAAAGTTGAAAAAGTGGATATTAGCGCCTTTTGGAAAAAAGCTCTTCATATGCAGCAAAGCGTTTAAACTTTGAAACATTGATATGAAAACTTTATGGACAGAAAGGAATTGTATGAGGGGGTTATTTGCTTGTATTCATCAATTTAAATATAAAATATTGGAAGAAGCAAATAATCATGTTTAGCCAGTGGTGTACATAGCGTTGTCGGATTAATTAGGGTGGGCACGGTAATTATTAGGGCACACCTTTTGTATTTCTTTATTATTTTGTCCATGGGTTTTCCATTTTAAGCTTGTTATGGTTTTTTAGTCAAATTATTCAATTAAATTGGCCCAACAATTCATTAAATAATAAAACTAGTATGCACTATGTTGCTCTACCTGTAATTATTATGAATTACGGCCAGGAATTGCCGTAATCATGTTCAATGCTAGTATATGTTAATAGTTAGGCGGCTAAGGGTAACAATTGTGCACTTTTTGAAAGAAGTATGAAAGTCCTACCATATAATCTTCATTATATGTGAATTATTTTCCCTCGTGGAAGTTTGCTCATTTTGACCCCAAGTGACCTTTAGAGGTCATGACCTTGTTACCACCATATTTTACCGATTTGAGGCATCATTCTTAACGCTTCTCCTATATTTCGTTTTAAATATGATTGTAGCAGTTAGCCTCCCATCCGCGGGGTGACAATGATCTAATTTAAAGATGTTGGGGTCATGGGGTTAAAGGTTATGGAGCTCGTTATCTATGCACTTATCAATGTCATTGAAGTAAATAAATAGTCCTGTAGACGGATCTATACTTGTGTATTAGACCTGGAGACGTTCTTTAGTCTAACATGTTTTATTGATTGATATTCTAGAAGGTTTAAGAAGAAATTTTAGCTTTGTTCCCACCTTTTAAAGTTAATTAGCTAATTTGCATATTGTGTAACAAGGTCAGGGGTCATTTTCAATCTCGGAATAGTAAAATATTGATAAAACAAGTATTCTAGGGTATTTTGGGGCAAGGATTCCATTTCTGGTGCTCGTTTGTAAGTGCCATATGGGAAACATCCCCAAGTCCAAGATGGCTGCCTCTAATTTGCATATTTATGAATATTATTGATTTTCAGTGGCTACAGCCCCTTATAAGCAATGATTCCAGATTATTATTTGTTAGTTATGTTCTAAGTATGTATTTAAGATATCAAATATTAGTTGCCATAAAGGCAACCTCTAGCAATGCATATTATTTGCATAATTAGGTATTTAATATCATTTGTATATTTCGCCAAAATCGAGTATATTGGGAACCCGGACAGTAAAAATGACAAGTAATACCACTTTTCCAAGGTTTTAGGGTGCAACAGATCCATTTTCGATAATTACTTCCCTGTTTAACCATGGCAACCATCTCAAATCCAAGATGACTGCTCCCCAAATTACACATGCTATGAAACATGACTGTATTATTTTGGTTATATTGGATCAATATTATAATATTTGGACTTTTAATTATTGGAATAAGTAACTAGAATACTTGAATCATGATGTAGTTGTTTGCTTACAGTAAACAAATCATACTTTTATAAAATAAATGCAATTAAAGTGGCAAATAGCATTTTCCCTTCAAAATTACAAAGGCGGCCATCTTGGATTTATGTGGGTTGCCAAGGTGATACGTCTAACTAAGCATCATGGATGGATTTGTTGCCCCCTTAAACCTTGCAAAAGTGGTATTCCTTGTCATTTTTACTTCCTGGGTTCCCAATATACTCGATTTGGGGGAATATGCAAATTAGGTAAAATACCTAATTATGCTAATTGTATGCATTGCTAGAGGTTGCCGATGTGGCAACCAAGCTAAATTATCTTTAACACGCATTTAGAGCATAATTGAGGAAATCGTCTGTAATTATGATTTATAAGAGGCTGTAGCCACTGAAAAGCATTAATATTCATAAATATGCAAATTAGGGGCAGCCATCTTGGATCTAAGGGTGTTGCCAATATGGCACTTCCAAACGAGCACCAGAAATGGAATCCTTGCCCCAAAATACCCTAGAATACTTGTTTGTTATCCATGTTGTACAATACCTAGCAAAAAAATTACCCCTGACACTATTTCACAAATATGCAAATTAGCTAATTTAGTTTATAATGCTTTAAAAATAGTTGCCCAATGTTGCCATGGTAGCAACAAAGCTAAAGTATATTCTTAACCCTTCTAGAATATGAATCAATACAAAAAACGAAAAAAAAAATAAATACTGAAAACGATAAGTAAACTTTAGACACATGTGAAAAGTGAGGGGGGGGGGGGGGGTCCTAATCCTTTTCATTTACCCCATACAATTACCCCATAAAATTATCATATATATTATAATAATGGACAATATGATTTTCAGGTCACTTTTAACCCATTAACATATTAAGGAAAAAAATCAAGTCATGTAAGATACCCATACAATGGTGTAATAACGCACTTTGCACCCCCTTTCTTTCAAGACCCTGTCCCGCCCCTCATGGTCATAATTAGCAAACTTCCACGGGGGAAATTAAACGTTATGATAATATGATCTATCTGTGAAAATTTCACACTTCTTTCATTTTGTGCATAATTTGTATGATTCCAGGCCCTTAGCAGCCTAACTATAATGTCTAAGCTCAATTCGTCTTTGGTCCTTTTGGCATAGCGTGATCGGGCTCATTGGGTTGGGTTGGTGGTGGGGGGGGGGGGGGGGGGGGGGGAGAACACTTTCTTATTTTTTTCTTCTAAAAGGTCCCTCATATTTTCAAATCATCGAGTGCACGTTACCCCATCCTGTAGCTAATAATAATAATAATACACATTTATATAGCGCATACTGCAAAGAGCCTCTCAGCGCTTAAATAATTATCTAATTATTATTACCCATGGTCATCAGGTACATTTCAAACCCACACAATAATATAGTATCTACGCCACCATTTGGTCATAATTGTTTTCATGGTAATTATTAGAATGTGTATTCTTATGATTTTTCTTCAAAATATTACGGGGCCATCTGTCATCATCCCCTCTGCCCTTCGCTCATTCTATGTCTGTCTCTCTCTTTCTCTCTCGTTTTGCTTGGTATTATTTGGAATGAATCGTGTCCGATATAAACTTATTTGTCTTTGGTCCGAGTGATGTAGCGTGGTCAGGGGAGGTGGGGCCGAGGGAGCACGTGCATTTCAATCATGTATTATTTATTGTTGTTTTTTAACGTGGGCCCTCATGTGTTTTCTTCAAATAATCAAGAGTGGGGAGATAAGAAACATGAGAGGTGAAATTTGTGAACGAATGTGGAAAATGATAGGATGAATCAGAGGGTAATGAAAATGAACAAAATATATTTACGCTTTATATGTTTATATACTTAAGGTAATGATTGCACAAAATTAAGGTATATACACAAATTTCATAATCAACAGAATATTCAAGTATCAAATCAAATAAGTATGTTTGCTTTCATTCAAAATAAAGTGAATTACAAGAATAAACGCGAGTAGTTTAAATGACAAAATCAATGCTGAGAATGTTTGACTGAAAATTCATCATGAACAAACAAGATTAATGACATAAAACAAACAAGTAATTGCCTTATAAAATGAGACAACAACTTATACATACGGTTTGTTTGTGTAGCCCAGGGGTGTCGATCCTGGGGGGGCAGGGGGGGCGGTCGCCCCCCCAATGAAAATATTGGGGGGGCGAACATATCATTTCGCCCCCCCAATAATTCCGAAAATGAGGAAGACAAAAATCGAGTGATATAATGCCAAAGAGGGGAAAGACACATTTATCAATTAATAATCTTCAAAATAGCCATTTTTTAGATTGAAAAGGACTGTAAATCTTTTTTTTGCCGCGCGCTTCGCGCGCATACAGTTTCTCATATTGCAAGTTTCATTTGGGTTGCAGGAACTCACCTTTTAAAATGTGTTGGGCAGCGTAATTTCTCAAACGCACACCTCAAACGAAGTTTATTAAACCCTCATCTATAGATAGCACACCGTCACAGAAAATAAAATACTCTCGGTACATATGCGCTGAACGCAAATCAAATTGGAATATCATGTCCCCCCACATTTGAAAAAGGAGCAGATTGTCCCCCTCCCTTTGTCATTATGTATGTTTGGTTCCATACCTATATACTTCATATTACGTGAAATTTCTGTCTCAGGTGTGCACCAAATCGCACAATTTCACGCCCAAATATACAAAAGCTCCCTACTGTGGGAGGGGGACACCCCCTCCCAAACCCTCCCCCGCTCGGTCGCTTCGCTTCCTCGCAATGTATCCCCTACACTTTTGAGAAATTGTTGACGCCCTTGCTTAGTTTCATGGGAGCCCAATGTCATAGACTATATCGATGGCTCTATAGTATACATGATCACGTGGATCCATCTCATGCAAGGCTCAGTCTTTTCCTCGCTATGCCTTTTAAAAATACGTTATGAGTAGGTTCACTATTTTATACAATTTTAACACCCATGCTAGGAGCAAATGTGTGAAATCTAAAAGCTTCCGGGGGCTCCGCCCCCTGGACCCCCATTATTGTCCCCAAATGTGGGTGCCCCCCAAAGTCAGGTCTTCGAGCCATGAAGACACTTTCAATGAGCGCATAATAAAACGTCCGGGCATGCCAATGTGGGGCTTTTAGCTCTCTCAGTGGTCACTCTGGAAATTTTTTCAAATTTCGCCCCCCAATCTCAAAAACGGATCGACACCCCTGGTGTAGCCCGTATGTGTAGCTCACTTTTTTGTTTGTGTGTGTGTGTGTGTGTGTGTGTGTGTGTGTGTGTGATGTCAAACGATAAAAGTAACCAGTTTCAAATTCAAATGGCTAACGTTTAAACAAAATCGTTCTTCAAAAAACTTTACCAACTAAGAAGTAATACTCGCAAACGATAAATGGCATAAAATCGTACTATAGAGTAAATCATAATGCAATTAAATAATTACTGTACATCGATTAATCAGTGCAGTGTACACTCGACAAAAGAAAGTATGTGACAGCAATACATGAAATGATTAAATGAAAGAAAAACGATTTTAAAATGCAATACAAGTAAAAGTTGATTAAACTTTCCAAACAAAGTCTTATTTGATAATTTCGAGTTCGTCAATCAGTTCATAGCCGTTGAGTTCAAAATTGATCTTCTTTTTTTTGTGGGAGATCATAGAGTTCAGTGTTGTGTGTTATTAACCTATTTACAATCGTTTAGTCACAGCTATATAAAGAGATCAAACTTTCAGTCATAGAGCCGTGTTTAGTCGCAACATAGTTCCATGTTTCTTTAGTGGGGCAGTAGAAATCCGTGTGATGTTGCGGGAGGTCTGCTTTGTCGCTTGAGACGTCGTCGATGCCGGGGCGATGTTAATGGATGCGCGGGAGAAGACGGCTCAGAATCAGATGATGTTTCGTCTGTCCTGTCGGTGGGTATGCTGCCTCGTGGAGATGAATTTGTCGGATCGTGAATGTCATGGTGATGATCGGTCTGATCTCGCTCATCAGTCATTGTCGACGATGTCCGTTGCCTGAGATGTTGTCGGCGTCGCGGTGGTGATGATGGATGCTCGGTGGCAGATGATAGCGACGAATCAGATCCTGAGCGTGCGAGTGTCAGGTCGAACCTGGCGCGATCGTGAATGTCGGTCGATGTTGGAGGTGATGTCGATGTATCTCGTCGACGTGGTCGTGGTGGTGATGGCGGTTTGCCGGCTATAGTCGCGAGCGGCAACATCTCGCAAAGTGATTTTGTTTGCGACAGTGGCCGCATGCGTCCCCAAGCTGTACAGCATGCTCTCCGGTTGGTGCCATGTCGTTTTGCACAGTTCTGGCATTCTTGGTGGTCGTAGTCGCGATCGTCATGATGACGGGGTGAGCGACCATGGTTTGTCAAAGCGTTGATGTTGCGAACCGATGCGTGCATGGTTACAAGTCCGATATCGACTGCCGTATTGAAGCTCAGCAAGGAGGTGGTGTAGGAATCACCTGCGACGACGTAAAATTGTGCTTCAATTTGTCGTGAGTCATCGTCGACCACGCGTATGAAGGATCAAAATTGCCCTAGCATGGGCAAGAGGTCCGTATATCCAAACGAAAAGAGTCGAATATTGGTCCTGTGGAGTGTTGGAAGGCGAGTGAGTTTTCGATAGTCACTCTCTCTGAGGACGTTAAATGCTCGAACCCGTGTCAACCGTTAGGGGTTGGTTATCGAGAAAGACGGCCGCACGAGGGAGTCGTTGAGCGAGCTGAAATGCATGAACGTGGAAGCTTTCCTCCGGGCCATCGCTGTCAGTGTACGGTGACGATGCTTCAGGGCTGGGCGAACGTGGGAGACGATCACGAGAGATGTAATACGCACGATCACGAGCGATGTCATGCGCACGATCACGAGACATGTGACGATGTCGATCATGATGGCGATGTCGATCGTGATTGCGATGTCGAGCTGGATCGCCACTGGTTATTATATTAATTTATAATCTATCGTTTCTTTATCTTTCAACATATATTTTAAGAATAAATCAATCTGAATTATTATACTAGTATTGCCCTTATATATGATGTCGTCTAATCTCTAATATAGTCAAAATGTATTCTCATTTATATATATATCACTAGTGATAACATATCACATCACATGATTATTCCATTTCAAATCATCCATTTGTATTGTCATGATATTCATTTTCCCTTGTATCACAAGATTTTATGTAAACTACTGAATTTCAATTATTCCAAAAAATCATAACAATTAGTTTTCTAACTATCTAAGGGAAATGTTTTACTTAAAAACAATTAATAGACCTTCGTTCGAATTGTAAGGTTCATTATAATTAGTAACGACTTATCTTTGACATGTTTGAACGATGTACTAGTAATATCAGTAAATATCATACATTGCATTACAGTATAAGAACATTTAAGATCATTTACATAAATTGAAAAAAAGATTGATGCTAAATAACGTAACATTTCAGATTTTTACAATTAACAACAGTACACTGATATCGTTCGTGTCTTTCATATATAACTTTATGATTATGTATACATGACTAAGTGCCTTTTATTCCATAATGTATAATATTTCTTTCTTTAATAGTATTTCGTAATAATCAACAGTTTTTGGTAAATATTATAAATTTCAATCATAATGTTAACCCTAATCCCACTGGGGGGGGCCATTTTGGCCCCCCCCCCCTGTCGTTTTTTTCGACGTGCATCTAGACCGTTTGGAATTTCACGTTCAAACTTCATGACTATTTTCTCTCAAGTCTCCCGCATGTTTTGATATATAATTCACCCCGGTCGGACATGTAGAACCGATTTTAGAGGTCGATAATTGCTCGACCGTCACAAAAAAATGTAATTTTTGTACAGGTTTCTATGTAATTCCTATATCCGATGCCATGTAAACTCCAAATCTGTTATAATTGTTACTTTGAATTATAATGTGGATTATTTCTTTGTTATTAGTTGAATTCATACACTTCAGAGATAAATTCTTCTTAAAAAAACAAAACAAAAACAACAAAAAAACAATAAAATACATAAGAATGAAAACAATGTGGGTAAATCCGGGAATACTAATTTGCATATTTATGCAAATTAGTGATATATTTTATCACCATAAAAAACATGGATATGATGAATAACATCATTTGAAAGTATTTTTACAGAAAACCTGAAGAAATCCTGTAATTTCTCTTGATTTTAGATGAAAATCCCAATTTTCAATTTGCATATTCAAAATTTTAATTAATTATAAAAAAAAAAAATAATCGTCCAATTTTTTTTTTCTTTCAAATTCTTATTCTACTTGACTTGTTTTACGTATGTGCCAATTTTCAAGTCGATCGGTCCATTCTTTGCCGAGATTGGAGAGGGGGGGCCAAAACGCCCCCCCCCCCCCCCCCCCCCCCAGTGGACTCAAGTGACCAAAATAACCCAGTGGGATTAGGGTTAAACCCTAACCTTGCATGAGCGAATAATATTCCAACAGTCAAAATTGTAACAGATACAAAATATAACAAAATATAATTTATTTGTTAAAACACTAAGAACCTATTTTGTATACATTTCTCTAAACTTGCACATAATGACATTGGTTGAGACTTATTAAACAAATCATTATCCACTTGCGGTATTATACTTACACGATCTATAGGACAAGTATCATTTTTTATTAAAACAAAGATCAAATGTTTTACATAAACGGTAGGCGCACATGTAATTTGAATGCATTGTTGTATTATAACAATAGCACATGAAACTAGTCCAGGTGCTTTCCCATTTTTCAATAACAAAACAGTGTTAACTACTTCCTTCACTTGTAGTAATTGATTTTAAAAAGTTTAAGTTATGATACCATTTTATTTTGACAGTTTTATCAAACTAGTATTATATTTTTGGTGGAATAATTTATTTTTTAATAATACTTTTCTAACATTGAATCAGCCAAATGCTTCTATTTTGTGCATTGAAATTTGAATATTGCACTTAATATAATGATTATCATTATAATTATTACCTTATACATGTAATTGATAAATGTATACATAATAACCGGTTTTCTACTCTTAAACCACCAACATTTAAGTATTTGAGTTACTAAAATACAGAAAGTATAGAAAGTGATAAACTTCACACTCCAAATTAAACAAACAAAAATCGTATATCAGAAAATATAAAACCATTGGTTTATAGAAGCGGGAAGTATGTTTCATGACTATTGAGATGATTAGGAAAATAATGTTGTTTGGTTGTTTATAGTGTCATACTGAAAATATAACCTGACTTCCCGATTATATTTATTTGAACTCAATTAGATTTGTCGGTCCCAAGTTATGATCGTTTGTTTGCTGTATACCAGGATCTACTTATTATCAAATTACGTTTTGTGCATTGTCATGACTATACGATTTTTTAATTCAAAAAGTGTGAAATGTATTACGAAATTATTCGTTGGGCAAAATAAGGTAACAAATGTTTTTTTTCCCGTAAAAATGATTTCCCTTTTAATGGATTTCACAATGTCAATTGGCCACCTTTCAAATTTTCAAGATGCGATATTATTGTCTTATGTGAAGGAAATACAATTTAGACTAGGACTTGAAAATGTACATTATTTCAGTAGTATTATAATTGTTTTAGAGCTCATGAAAATAAACAGCCAGAGTGATAAGGAATACAAATGCTACAACTGAAGGAAAACCAATTGCTTTGTAGTTAACTATCAGGCTCATTTCCTTTGTTATTCTGAATAAATGTAACATGGATTTTTATTTCGTTTAACCAACTAATTTAACATACAAAATCACTCGGTTACATCAGAAATGTGACACATACATACATGTAAAATTTGGCGTGTGAACATCAAGTGCAAACACGAAATGCAATATTGGGTCTATAGGTGCTAGACTACATAATCGGTCATAACGACCGTTTAATATTTCGAGTTCAAAGATCAATACGATTCCACTAACATATATATTTTAGCTTTTAAAAGACGGACAATATCTGCAGTCGTAATGCAATCGCTAACAATCAATCCTCACATGACATGCACTTTCTTCTCCCATCATATGGGTAGTAATAATACCAAACCATTTACAGTTGTGTGCAAGTTCCACTCTGATTACTTTCGGAATAATCATATTTGTTTGTTAATGTCATGACATGCAATTTCCACTTTAAAAAACTAAGTACAACAAAACTATATACGTTACCTAATTGGCCTATGAGGAATAGTAATAACACCGTCATAGTTTGATGGAGTCGATTCAAATGCCTTGGTTTCTGCACCGTTTCAAATGCCATTTCTTGGGTGAAAATTCAAGAATGATTGACTAATTGATCAAAACATGGTAGTCAATTGTCATGACGATGGTGGTATCTTTGTCTTAAACAGTGTTAGTACAACTGTGGTTGTATTCGAATGACGAATAAAAGACGTCTGATTAAAAAATGCACACAAGCTAACAAATTACTTCTCGGTATGACCAATCAAGTCATGTGTGACTACAACACCCTAATAAAGTTTCTACTTTCTAATTTGGGCACTTGTGGATTCTCTGAGATCTCAACATTCTGGTGATATATAATTTGTTACATACCTTATTTCCAGCATCGAGAATCCTGCAATCTGATTGGTTGAACAAGCGGGCGTATTTTCAATATTGACTGCTTCGATAATGTTACCGCTTCAAAATAATGGGGGTCACGAATCCAGAATTGACATTGTATTTGCAAAGTAAGCAACTTCTCACGTTTTACATTGCTACGACTTTGGTTTCCGTGGCAACCGCTCGCATGTTATTGATATTGTAAGACTCATACTTATTCATATTTGCCATGGAGGCATGCGTGTATGCTTGCACTAATATACTATTAAATATACTGTCCCCCTTTTGCAGACATCTTCAAGTTCAGTAAAACAGTTCATGAACCACATGCATACTGCGTGCATCAAGATGGTGAATTTGAAAGTTTACAGTGATAAAGGATCAAATGATGGTGCAAGGGGGGAAATTGCTTTTTAGTCTAACTTGTAGTCCTAGTTTCATTCTTTTCTTAATGTATGTATCATGGCCTGTTACAATCCTTTTACAAAGTTCGAATTAAAAATAGAAAAAAAAAACTTCAGTACATCCAAATTCTAAATAAATCATATTGATTTGTTATTAATTTTGTGTTCTTCAAGCACAAACACGAAGTTCGATGAAGGGTCTGCAGTTGATAGAATAATTAAATGGTCCTAGCTCCATTCTATCATTTCGAGGTATAATGATAATAATAATAAAAGCTATTTATATAGCGCAAATTGCAAAAAGCCTCTAAGCGCTTAACAATATATTTACATACAAATTATCAAAATGAAATGTTAAGGTACATATAAACATGTGTATAAACAAATATTAACTATATGCTAATATAATCATCCCACGAATATGCATTTTAAATGCCAACTTTCTTATAAATCGTCTGTTTAGTTATAGTTGACAATTATATCCCGCAACTAAGAGATGGCTTGCAAGAGGAGGACAGCATCTTTGAAATAACTATTTACTCATCCCCGTTATTCAGCCGCCGCTGCATCGTGTTCAAGTTTAAACAGTAAACACGTTCACTTCGAGATTCTGAAATCCCCACAGACTATGTACACAACTCACCCAATATCGTATAGCAACGGGTAAATAGAAATGCATACTTTAAACTGTATGTTTAATTTCAGTGTAGACCTTTATTATACAGAGATCGGGTACACACAGTGCCGTAGTCATGGTAATGTGACTGATTGGACTGATAATAATAGCAGCGCTTTAATCACAGTGTACTGCTGGAGAACAGTACCACGGAGAACAGAATCGCGAGTACACAAAAAGAAAAACAAATGCGATAACATTCAACAATACTTCAATTGCATATCATTTTTTCAATAAAAGTAGACACGCTCCTATTGACAGTGATTGAAATATAATAGTAATCTAATTGCAACACCACAAAAGGAATTGCCAATTGTTTGACTACTTTTTTTGAATAGCCAAAACATTGTTGATGTGATTTTTAAGTTTAACAAATAGTGAAAAAAGGAAATACATTACTATTGCGCAGAGGGACCATCATTCTGTGTGCATTGTAGTTTTGCTTAGTTTTGGACTTTGAAACTACAAGATGTTGGCCATGCAGAAATTTTGATTGAGTGAGCACGTCCAGAGAGGGGATTTGTTTGAGTAAAAAATAATGTTAATTTGTTTAATATTGAAATATCTACATAACAATTGAGAGAGAAGAGTAGTGTTTAACGTTTGAACACAAAACTAGTATTTATCTCTGAAATATGCATATTATAAACAAACATTCTTGTTATGAAATGACGAATAGAGGACAACTAATCTGGTACAAGAATACAACGCGCTGTTAGACTGTATCTCAGGACAGAAAAAGAAAAGGAAGAAGAGCTCAAATGCTTTTTAAATTAGAGATTTTTTACAGATAGCACTGGGTATTAAATACAACTCTTGGCACTTTTTATTGTAATTTTTTTTTTAAGGATTGTCCTCTTTTGCAAGCCAAATTTCAAAGGTTGCGAGGTTATTGTCTTATATGAAAGAAAATGTAATTTAATAGCATGCCTGAAAATATTAGGGCTTGAAATCTCTTTTTCGTGGAGTTATAGACCTAAAACTAATAAACCATCGTCCAATATGTAATTGTGCACTATACGTGTATTCACCCAGAGAGAAAGTTCATACACGGATTCCACGGAGTACCAAAACGCTATGCTACGTGATCCGCGCACAAATAACAATGGCATGACCGAATACTAAACAAAATAAACAGACCTCGCTTAAACTGACTACTTGTATTTATATATTCTTCATTTTTAAATTTTTGTCCGTGACATACCTTTACAAAATGTCGGCTTCACAATACCTTTACAAGAATAAGTACAATAATAATAACTGTTATTTAAATACGCTTTTCAGGCGGGTATCATAGCGCTTACAAAGACACTGAGATACAATTATACAATCAAAATCTTTATAATTACATACATACAAATATTAACTTAATAATCAATCACAAAACAGGGAAAAGGTGGGTCTTTAAGTGTGATTTAAATGTAGTGATAGATGGAAGCTCTCTTATTATTTGTGGTAAACTATTCCAAATTGTTGGGGCTAATATTCCAAATCTTTTACCAAAATAAACGTAATTTGAAGTGGGTATAATCAATCGAGTGGTATCTTTTGATGAACGAAGGAGGCGAGGAGGGTTATAACGTACAATACAATTTGACATTGTTAGGTGCAGAGTTATTCACAATTTTATAAACCATCAAACATATCTTAAATTTAATTCGTTCAGAAATGGGTAACCAATGGAGTTCATGAAGTAGAGGTGCAGATGGTGTTTTGCGGCCAAAAATCAGTCGGGCAGCATGGTTCTGGATAGTTTGAAGTTGTTTCGTGTCTTTTGCTGAAAGGACGGTGAGCAAGCTGTTACAGTAATCTAGTCTTGAGATGATCAGGGCCTGAACTGCGTGATGACATGTTTTCCTGTTGATGTATCGTCGAATGCGCCATAGATTGCGGAGGTGGAAATTGCAGGAGCGTGCTATATATGTAACATGTGGTTTGAGTTTCAATGAATAGTCAATATATACGCCCAGGTTCATTACTTTAGGTGACAGGGGTATAGCTTCATTGCCAATCGTGAGATGTAAATTTTCCAGATGAGTGAATGAGGATGTAGAACGGCCCAAAGCCAAGAATTCGGTTTTGAAAAGTTTGCAGACATCCAATCGCCTATCGCAGAGATACATGCAGACAAGCAAGAAAGGGATCTTTTTACATCATCATAACTTTTTGGATCGTACGAAGCGAAAAGTTGTATATCATCAGCATATATGATGTACCTGATATTACAATATTGTTCTAATATTATGCTAAACTCTTTTATTGACCGATATATAGTTTGATGGGGGACGCATTCGTTTTTCATTCGTAGAATCCAAATTACAGGGCTGTTCGATCTGATTTGTTTGTGTGTGTGTTACATTCATCCCCATCCGTCAACTGGAAACTGTTCAGACGTTTTGTAAAAGAGGATTGAAGCAGAAGATAGCTGACATTGTAAATTTGTGTTGGGTGTGGCCATCATGCATGATTCACATTAGATGTCACACAATTAATCAATATTTTCAAAAGTATACTTCAAAATGTTGATACAAAAAACCTTCTGGACAAAATTGAGAAGCTGTGTGCAAGTCAATGAGTATGTACGCGAACTGTATCATGGTTATTGTGCATCCGGCTATCTGGTTGCACTTGATCTATTGAAATCTATTATGAGTTAGCAGACAATGCTTAACTCTGAATATCTAGGGAAAGCCTCTGGAAATCCAGTGGAAGAGAGGATTAAATGAACAATTGGTATTTACACACTCATTGACTTGCGTACAGTTTCTGAATTTGTACAGGTGTTTGATTTTTTTAACATTTTGCAATCTACATCTTTAAAATGTTCATTATTTTTATGGAAATTAATGCAAATTATGCAGCACGATATCCATGCAATGCTGTTTGAATACAGTAAACAAAATCTAAAGTGTCAAGAGTTTTATTCAACAACCAGGACACTGCAAAATTCCCCTTGTGCATCCTAAGCTCTGCATACAATGCAAGTGAAGTGGTAATAATGGAAGTCAACTAAGTAAGCTCAAAATCAAGATAAAATCAAACAAGTTTGTTATGCACCCACTCTGTTTTTTGTTTGGGGGGGGGGGGGGGGGGGGGTGTGACATGCAAACATGTCTCTTTAACATAGAATTATATTTTGTATGTGAAGTATCCTCATATTAGTGATATGTTCCCTTTCACACTTGAGATGTGGATTCGATGCTACCCAAATCTCAGAGTATATAGTGGTTGGGGAATTGGGGAGTATATAACCCTAAAATAATGGAGGTGGTCCCATTTGTTTATATTTGACCACTGGCAGTTGTTTACATTTGACCGCTGGCAGAATAACATAGGACAGGTGCAGCAGGGTCAAACAACCAAGCAAGGGACAAATGTGTCTGGGTCAACATGAAGAAATTACCATAAAATAAGGTATATGAAAACACCACTAAGGGGAGTACTGATTGGTCTAAAGTATTTCTTTTGTATTTTCTTATGCTCGTTCTAGACAAGGAATAACATAGCTTATATAAGGTCAATCGTTGTTGCTGATTGGTTAGGACGAATATTTATGTTAACTCTTTGTCTCATGTGATGTAAGTAGACCTGCTAAACCAGCGCTTCGATTGGCTGGAAGTCAGTTCTTTATGTATTTGTTAGTAGTAGCTGAGGTGGATGTCTGGCCATATTGCTGACTTGGTGAATTGATATTACTAACTATTTCTGTATGTACATTTTTTTTGTAACTGCCGAATTTGCGTTACACAAGAAGTGAACCTTAACTTTCACTTTATAATATTGAATTATATAAGCAGTGCATTGTTACTTTCTCTGGATCTATTTTTGGACGGAGATTGGCACTGGAGTTGGATTTTTTAATCAGAATACGTCAAGACTTGGTTGAGAGCAGATCTGTGATCTGCTTGTCCCTCTGAGCGTCATAAAGAAACTCTGTTAATAAACCTGACATGAATTACTCTCTAAATATGAACAGTGTTTTTGAGTTATTTATTTCGGCGCCAATGTGGTGGCCTGTTCAAGTGGGGCATGTTTCGACGTATGACTGGACGAAGTATACCCAATCTGGGGAGCTTTGTCACAGGGGGTTTGATTTGATTTGTAAACTCATGTTTGATGTACCTATTATTTCATTTTCAACGTCACTTTGCCATTGGTCCTCACTGCACACGGGAGGTCCAACTACGTATCATTCGGTGCACTGACACTGTATGTCTGTTTTTTTGTGGTAACCCTCATGTTTGTTTTTTATGATTGGGCCCACGTAACCCCCCCCCCCCTCCATACAAACACACACACGCACACACATACACACACATGCCTACACCCTAGCTACTTCACTATTATTTGGTCATAACCATATTTCCACTATATTTATTGTGATATTTAGTGATAATGTATTATTGTGGGGGTAGCGAGGTATGGAACAAAAAGACGAGGATGGCATGATCGTCTGACAGGCCATCAAGGTGTGGAGAGGGAAGGGGCTATACATAAATGATACACGGGTTAAGCTACTGGGGGCCTGGGGGCATGTTTTCTGTGAAAAATAACTTATATAATTATATATGGTTACAAACAATCAAATTTTAAAAAAGATGGCGTGATGGTAGGATGGGTCATCAATGAGCAGGGCAGGGCTCCAAATATTATACAAATAATAACCTCAATAACAACAAATGAAAACAATTTGTTTATTCATACTTTAGAGATGTTTATTGAAATAAGAATGATTAAGAGCTTAAGAATCAGAACAATATCATTGATCAGCGTTTCAAATGAATAGAAAATATAATATAGATTTCCTCTCGATGATGTTAATCATGATAAAAGAAATAACACATTCTATTAAAAAAAAAAAAATCACACAACACGATACTCAATATTTTTTATATTGTAACATCAACGAAGCACAGAGATGAGAGCGAAATTACAAATATTATTCATAGAATGATGCAGTGAATGAATATCTTGTCACAAATATATCATAATAGAGTACTTTGAAAACATTTCTGGTTAAACTTAGAACAGAGAGTCAATTACAAAATAATGCAAGAATTATTATAAGTACATAATTAATTATTCCGGCTTGGTAAATCAAACTTCCATAAACAGAATAGACTAAATTGCATTAAAACAAGTGAACAAATCTAGGTTTAAAAACAATACTTTGTTTTTCGATCGAGCATGTGATTTATAAAGACTACAAAAGGACACGATCAATATTTTCTAAATTTCGAATTAATTCATTTCCTGATCAGTTTTTAATTAGGCTACATAATAACATATTAGTCAACTTTATTCATTCTTTACATGTAATATGTATTTGCATTCCCTACAGCTAACAGATACTGCATTATACATAGAATAGTGCACAAAAATATGACATATATTTTGCAATTTCAATCTCTTGCAAAATAATATATGTATTTTGTTATCATACTTGTTCAATAATTCTACATCAGCCTCTTTTTTTATTATGCAAAATATTACTAGAGAATAATGTCATAATACAGCAAGATGTTAAAAACAAAATTACAAATATTAACTGAAGATAAGAAATGAATTGGATTAGAAAGTTAGGATAGTTTTAGGCTCTTCCATCTTGAAACATGAAAATTATACAACTTTTCTACATTCAGCTCATCTTTTTGGCAACTGATAAATCTAACAAAAATAAACGGATGGAATTTAACACATGATTTCAATGGGAAAACATAGCACTTTGGACAGATAAAAGAATTAAAATTAATGGATAAAAAGGAAATACACTGCACAATTAAAAAAGAAATACTAAACATACCAGTCCAAAATGCATTGTTCAAAAAAATTGTTAATCCATTTGTATGTCTAGGGGTAATCATAGTAAACTGTAATTATACAAATTAGATATATATCATTTAGGAAAAAAGATTTGTGCATTAACCTTTTTACAATAATACAGTGGAACCTCAATATAAACTACTTGGATACAAAAACAAACCAAAAAATTCCTCTTACACCAATGCAAATTTGCTGGTGCTGGGAAATTTATGTTCTTCTGTTTTTTACCCGGATATAACGAGGTAATTTCCCAAGATACTTGTTATAACGAGGTTCCACTGTATAGCCTACATTTCACACACAACCAAACATTAACATAAACTTTTAAAAATTAAAGTAAACAAAACTTTGAATTTCAAATTAATAATATTCAGAGTGAGATGCATAGAGGAGGGAGTTCTAAAGACCGGCCTGCTGACATATTCAAATTGTATGCTTTTTATTTAATGTATGAAAGGGAGCTAGTAACTTAGTCGACAGGTGCAAAAATGACAAAGGGTTGATAGAATGTGCATTTATGTGGGTAACCTACGGTCAGATTAGGCCCCAAGTATGGTTAGCAAAGGGTTTTCCAAGCTTGTCCAAGTTATGCCCTAAATCAGGGTCAGAATTAGTACTGGCAAGCTGGATCGAGGCCACTGAGAAAATTAGCTCAGGGCACCAAATTTTATCTAGCCAAATTTACTTGCCCAACTTTGCCACCAAATTAAGTTTTTTTTATCACTGTTTTCTTTGTTTGAGACGAGCCCACTGATGCTTTTTTTTTAAAGCATGTTAGCATAGTTCAGACAAATAGCTGTTTTTCATCATGGCCAGGCTAGCAAGATGTAAAAGTTCTTAATTTTACTTGCCTAACAGCGCAACAAGGGAAAATGGTTAATTTCTAGCATTGCCGACATAGCCATGAATAATTTATGTATGCATGGTGGATTCCAAATATTGATTAGATTCTAAATATAAATTGTTAGGTACGGGTTGGAATAGTAGATAGTGTGTCTTCAAGACATTTGGGAAAAAAACGCAAAGAAATTTGAATACCTCAGAGGACCAGTCTATCTTGCGTTAGGTAATGCGTTTCATTGTTGCTTTACAAAATAATGCCACTTGAAAAAATATTGTGTATTTCTAAGGCTGTCCTTATGAAAAACTAACAAAATAAACAATGCGAATGGAAAAAACTCTCATTCATGTGCGGTAAACTGTATTATCATGATACGCTTTCTTCATAAAGTCAATTTTGTTTGTCTTTATTAATCATATGGCACACATAGCAAAACATTGTAAAACTTGTGACAGTGATAATAATCCCGTTGTCTATCTATGAGATGTTGTAAATCCATAGACTTAATGCATGTTAGAACAGATCTAGATGTGTGTTAATAACAGCTTTTTTTTTTTTTCATTGAACACAATGGTAGAAACATAAGATATGGATGTTTGTAGATTTTTACATTCATGTAACTTAACATTCAAGTACATTTTTATAGATATTTGAGTTCCATAGCACACATTTATGTAGAACCACACTTTAATATGTGATCAATATTTCATTCAAAAAACAGAATTATCTTTCTCTCTATCTCTATTCATATGGAATCATGTTTTACTATCTTACAAAATGTACATACTATTCAATTTATGAATATGATCTCTTTTTCATGTATTTTTGTAGTATAAAATATAATATTCACACTATAGTACAGGGTATTTGCGTGTATTTGATTTTTTTAAATGAACATATTACAAATAAAAAAAGCAACATAATTTGTATTCATAAGTTGGCTTTACAGTGGATTATATAACAGATATATTGGCAGATTATTATTTCATGTTTAAAGCATTAGAGGAGCAAAACAAAACCCCAACAACAAAACATAACGACACAATGTGTAGTGTCATTTTACAAAGACCTTATTTGCTAATGTAAACTTCAAGATCCACAAATAAACTGTTCAGTATTAAAGGGAATTTTGATGTGTGCTGTTTTGGCAGAAAAAAAAGCAAAGCTGTTAATCATATTATTAATTTCTTAATTCTTAATATTTATAATTCTTAATTATATCAGAATAAAATCAGGCTCTTGACGGCAGCTTCTATTTTGCAGAAAAATTTATTAATTTCCACACGTCAGCAAAAAACTGGAGTGACCATAATGACTAAATATTGTCCGTTATTCATGATCATTGTATCAAATAAAAGCTTACGAGAATTTTGTTTTTCTTCAATTAGTATAAAAATCTAAATTTTCAATTTTGTTTAAACTTTTTTAAGACTGAGGAGACCATAATGACTAAATATTGTCAGTTTTTCTTGATTTCTGCATCAAATGAAAGCTAACACCAATTTTGTTTTCAATTATTATAAAAATCTCAATTTTTAATTTCGCCCAAGCAGGTCACATTTACATAAATCATTATTTAGCTGTGTTTATGAAAAAACAGTGCTCGTGTTGCTGGTTTCAACCCTGGGTCTGTGTCACCCACCTTTTTATGTAGGTTTTTAACAGAACAAACAGTTTTGAGGACTTACTTTGGTGCTGCATTTCAAGCCAATGTCATATCATTGTAATGAAGGTTCCTAGTATTTGTGTTACATAACACATCTGGTGTCAAATACTTTTGAAGCCTTACTTTTTATTGTTGCTTTTTAGGTCAAAACATGTCGAAAGGGAGGGCGGTACCAATTCTTAAACACTATATTCTATCATGCTTTAAAACTATCTCCTATTATTTGTATTACATAACACGCCCGTTTTCAGACCCTTCGTCTGTCTGTTCTGCCGTGCAGCGTTCTAGGCGTCCTGCGCCTGTTTGGATGAAGTCTTGAGGGTGAGGAGGGCAGAGCCTAGACAGGCCCTAACAGGTGACTTGACATTCCCTGGTAGAGCTATGACCACGGTACCGACCGTCGCCATACCATCGTCTGTCGGTTCCGATGCTATAAGACCGGTTGAGAATCTCTCCTGTATAAGAGAAAGCAAAATGATGAGAAAATAAGAATGTAAGTATCTAGTTAGAGGTATTATTATGTTTGGTTGATGTCTTGAGGGTTAGGAGGGCGGAACCGAGACAGGCAGTCACAGGGGACTTGACATTCCCCAGTAGAGCTATGACCACGGTACGGACTGTTGCCATACCGTCGTCCGTTGGCTCTGATGCTATTAGGTCTGGTGGGAACCTCTCTGTAACTAAAGAAAATGATGATTTTTCAGAAACAACAGAAATTTAAAACACCAAAGTCAATATTATATACAAGAGGATTGAGAACACGGGTACCGACTGTCGCTGTATTATGATTTGATATTTGTTCTTTGTGTAGTGTAGCTTTGTTTATCTTATAGTGATTTACTTCTGTAAATTTTGTACTTAACATCAATGTTCCAATTCATTTGAATTTGAATGTAACAATTGCTATACATTGTATTATTAAATAATATGTTTTGATGTTCAATGTACACTGATCCTTTCAGCACTGCTGCTGATCAGTTTGAAATGTATACCAAAATAAATAAAATAAATAAATAAATTATGAGTCTTGATACCATTTAATTTGGAAGCAATTGTTAGAAAAACAAAAACAATAGGTATACATACCAAATGATATTAAACATTTGTATATACTTTGGTAACAAAAGAAGAAAACAAAAATAATACAAAATGTGTGCAAACTTACATTGACAACTTCAGGCGAGTGCAAGGCAGTCTCCTCCGTCTCCCTCTCCCTATTCGCGGCACCGCCCACAGAGTCACCCTTGCCCCTCATCCTACTCAACCTGTGGTGGTGGTGTTGATGGTGCTTCTTTGGCCCCTTAGGCGGAGCCTGGAGCTGTGTCACCGGTGTCTGATGGTGCGCCTGGATGCTGGGGCTCTCGTAGTACAGCAGCACCTGGCCGAAGGGGCGGCTGGCGCGGTGCTCCATCTCCAGGAGGTGCATGCGCCGATGCTGGCGTGCCTCCACCCCGACCTTCACCTTCCAGATGCCGATGAGGAACGCCAGGAAGAGGAAGAAGCAGGAGAGGAAGACGGAGAAGAAGATGAAGAGATCGATGTGCGGCTGGTCCTGCCGGAAGTACATGATGCCCTTAGTGGCGTTGAGGGCGTCGAACGCGCCATCACCGTCGTCGGCTTGGCGCCCGACCAGAGCGATGTAGAAGCGGCGCGACGTCAGCGCGTGGGAGTGCTTCGGGAAGGTAATGACCAGACGGTTGCGGAGGTCGCGGACAACCGTGATGAAATGCTCGTCCTCTATGTTAATGAAGGTGTTCAGTCCATGCGAATCGATCTCTGACAGTGGTTCCTCGCCTGGGTTGGGAGTAGTTGCCATGGAGTCGTTTCCAGATCTTCGGTGCCTGTCCAGCAGCTGTATCTCGCAGTGGTCATCTTCCAGGTACAACTCTTGTTGCACCGACCGTCTCTTCCGCTGCGCAACGGATTCGACGTACTGGTCATCTATCCGTATCACCTGACCGTACGTGTCATCATATTCAACCACAAAAACGTCTGAATCGTAGGTGACGTAAACGTCCATGGCTCCGTACGTGATGTCAACGGTCAGTCTGATGTCCAGATCCGAGTACTTTGGCATGATGACAAAGAATGAAGATGCTCCGTTGGGAAGCGGGTCAGGGTTTATGGGACAATCTGGGACAGAAACAAAGGAAATCAAAGACAACATGGAATAAGTTTCATAGTCATTGCAATGGAAATGGTCAGTCATGGACTTGATAATACTTTTCCCTTTTTTGCTGTAGTACTTATTCACATAAAATGAATTAATCTTTTCAATATTAATTTCACTGGCAAGGTATCAGTAGCATCCTCAGAATCCTGACAATTTACCCCAAGGTCATAAATATATCACCATTTGGTGTGGGAAACCTTACAATTTCCTAAAATCACAGAGCTTATTCAAACAAGCTAGTTCAAACATATTTACTGCAACCACTACAAAAATAGTAGATAACTCATTCAGGATTGACTGATTTTGGTATAACATGTATTCTCCATAGACCCAAACCCAAGTATTTTTGGGATCCATCCTGAGTTAATCCTGAGTTTGGGTTAACCTTTTGTGCTGTGATATATTACCTGTCTGGCTCTCCGGGTCGAAGCAGATGTCTTGGTCGACGTGCATCTGTCGGTAGCACTGGTGGTTGTCGGTCGGTGCACCCTTGAAGAGATCATTCACGCACTGAGAACACTGTGTCAACAAAAACAAGAGTATTGCCAAATCAGTATCAATCATACACAGATATGCACATATGGGACTGGAGGTAAAACCATGGACCATTCATGGTAGTTATCAATTGGTGCACCTTCAAAGGGGTTATTTACACTCTAAAAGCACTATGTTCAGAAAAATGTTTCTATATTTCTATATTACTTAAAAACAAAACAAATTAATATTGAGAAAGCATGGGTTGGAATCGCTGAACTTTCTTAGCACAAGCATAATCATAATTTGACCCATAAGTACTAAAGCCATACTATGAGTTGACCTGTCTAATTATGAAGAATTAGGACTAACAAATTGATAGGAAATGAACATTTTTACCTGATGTTCCCAAGAAGGTTCAGGATAATCGTCCGACGGGCAGTGCGGGGACATTGTATTGTTCTGACACTGTATACACAATCCCGACTGCTCATCCCTTTGCTATTATAACTACTGCTATCAAAACTACTAGCTTGTACTATTGATTAAAAATGAGCAAAGAAAAATAGGCCTCGCCGGGAATCGAACCCGCGACCTCCGGATTGCTAGACCGGTGCTCGATTAGTCAAAGGCTATAAAAACCGGGCACTAACCCAAGGATAATTAAATCAATTTTTCTAGAGAAAGTGCGCGGGATCACACAAAGTGATGCAGCTTTTTTTGTTTAGCTTGTGCTATTATTACATTCAATACTGCTGTACTAAATAGAAGTCATTCCATACCTGATGTTCCCAGCAAGGTTCCGGGTAGTCGTCCGACGGACAGTGAGGTGACATGGTGTTGTTCTGACACTGTGAACACGATCCTGTCTGCTTGTCACACATACTACCATGACCGTTGCAGTCGCATCTGTTATAGGGGGATAAGAATAAGGGTTAAACATCTAGGTGGGAATCCATATAGACCATGGCTTGGTCTTAGACCACTGTTTTATATTTCATCTAACATAATAGAGCAATGTTTTCTGTCATGATCACTGAAATATTTCAATTTTCAACAAAAAATACTTTATATATTATTTTCATTATTCACGAATGTAAAAAATTATGTGAAATCATACATTTCAAAGACAGCATCCATATTATGAAATGTAAAAATAGATGACTTCTGTGAAATCATTGAATACCCTTTTTCATTTTGTATTATACAAAACCATACATTTTTCACTTGCGTAATTTCATTTACTCACTAACATTAAAACCAAACTACCAGAAATCTCCACTAGAAAAACCCAAATAAATAAGGACCTATATAATAAAGACACGAATGAGATAGATGACTTACAAATGGCACACAGAGTCCAGCTTGAAGTATCCATCGACGCACGACTCACACTTGTTCCCCTCGCTATGGTTACCGCATCCAATACACATCATATCCTCCGTGGACGGGCCCATTGGAAACAGCTCAGAGATCTGGAAATAAAACATACAACATGTTAACCAACTGGTCTCACGGATTAACAAATAACATTAGCGTTAATGAGCCTCTGTCCATAAACTGTTCACATTTGTTATGGTTACAGCATCCAATACACATCACATCCTTCGTGGACGGTCCCATTGGAAACAGCTCAGATATCTGAAAATAAAACACCCACAAATAAAAATTAATAATTGATCTCAAGGATTAATTATCAATTATGAACATTCGTTTTAACAAGTAGCCGTCCAGACATGATTCACATAATTTTTTTTCCTTGCTATGGTTACCGCATCTGATGCCCATCACATCCTCCGTGGAAAACAGCTGAGAGATCTGGGATTAGCCACAGAAAGGTATACATTAATTTTAAAGATTAATACAATATACAGTAACTTCAACAAATATGTGTCAGCATATTCCCACTTGCTTCTCTCGCTATGGTTACTGCATCCAATACACATCACATCCTTAGTGGATGGGCCCATTGAAAACAGCTGAGAGATCTGGAAATCGCCACAAAAAGGTATAAATCAATACAACATACAGTAGCTTCGACAAATATATGTCAGCAAATTAAGTTTATTGTTGGAAATTGATGGGAATCTTAACCTGATGCTTTACCGTTTTATTTTACACAAAATCTGTTCAATTCAACAAAATAATATTTTATGTAATATCTTATGTATTTCTGACATATATATGATAAGGGTTGCAGCTATCACAATCATTTTTCAAAACACTCACATTTGCTGGTGATAGATAGTCGGTATCACCGCCAAGGTTTTCGTAGTCGATGGCAGATAAGCACACATGACTGTTTTGGTTGCAGTGTTCGAAGCATGGCCGGCAAGAGCCACCGTCTGTGGGGTCTCCAACGAATAGGGGTAAGCATAGTGGTCACCCTATATATTTGGAACATTGGTATACAAATATTGACATGTGATCGTGGAGAGGTATCCCACATAGCTAGAGTTACACTGGCACTGGTTGGGCGCCATGCACACACCATGCTTCCCACAATCATAGGTGCACACTGATACGAACGGCCCATCAACACTGCACAGAAATTCAATTTTAAACAGATTAATAGTGCAATCATACAACAAAAACAAACAATTACTGTTAGAGTCTTTGACATAATTTACCTAGTCAATGAATATATCGTCAACTTGATAAGTTTCTTTTTAGTTCATTTGTGTTATTTAAAGGTTTACAAGGTGAGGCAACATGATAATAATCAAATTCATTCAATACCAAATGGAGCAACATATTAGGGAACACAAATTTGCACTGGGTAGGTCCTGTAATATACAAATCACAACTAAATTGACTAAAACAATAAAATGCCCACCTGTTTCTTTCATATACAGTCTTGCATCGGCACTCAAAGGACTCGTAAGGGTCAGTATAGTTCTCATTATTGCTCGATTGTGGTTTACATTGAAGCACCCAAACAAGCATGGATGTCTAGATACCTCACAAGTGTAACTTTATTAAGAGCCACGCTAGTGTTGATTGTGAATGCTGAACATTAAAGAACACTAAAGACAAACTATAAATTACAAGTCATAATCATTATCATCATCCCCCAACAATTTGCTAACAATATGTATAATAATTTACTTATTTTACTTATCATTTAATTGTCAATTAATGTATTTATCAGCATTCTTTTACATTTATTTACTTTACAGGCGGAGAAAACCGAGGGTGAAGCAGAGGGGGGAAAGCCAGAGGACGCAGCAGCAGAGAAACAAGACTCTGACTCTGAGAAAAAAAGGCTAGGGAGCTGAGGAGGCTAGCCCAGGGCAGGAACAGGAAGAGGCAGGTGCTGATGGGAAGGAAGCAGATGCAGACAAAGAAGCTGACAGTGAACAGGTATGATGAATATTTTGATGACATGAAAATAAAATGAAGATTATTATTATGATCAAGAGAGAAGGAAATTAATTTGTATTAAATTAAAGTCATATGAAAAATTGTGTTTACTTTTTAAGTGGCAGTGGGATTTAATTGTATGGATTCCATTGGCTAATTTTTTAATTATAGGAGAAGAATGGAAGATAATCATAATTGATATCTAACTGAATTCTGTTTTTTTGTCAATCAGAATAAGTACTGGAGACAAATTGAAGAAAACAAGGAAGGCTCTACAAGGATGGAATAAGAAAAAGAAATGGTAACTGGGAAGACTATTATCTTAATTGATATGTGAACCCCTTTTTTAAAGAAATCAGAAAGTACTAGAGATGGAGAGAAGAAAATGGAGGAAGGAGAGAAGAAAGAAGAATCAAAGTCAACAAAGGAAGAGGATATAGGGAAGGGAAGGACAAGAAGAAATATGGATTATTTAAGATTAACATCTGAATTTATATTCATTTATAATCTTCTGTTTTAGAAATCAGAAAGCACTGGTGATGGAAAAAAAGAAATCAAAAGAAGGAAAAATCAGAAGATGCAAAGGACGAAGAGAAGGAGAAGAAGAAGAAGTAGGATTATGGAAGACTCTTATCTTAATTGACATCCATGTTTATCTCTTTTCTAGAAATCAATAGTACTGGGGATGAGGAGAAGGAAACATAGGAAGGAGGACAGACTGAATAGTCAAAGTCAGCGAAGGAAGAAGAGAAGGAGAAGAAGAATGGATTATTGAATATTAACATCTTAATTTATATTTGTTTATAATCTCATTTCCAAGAAATCAGAAAATACTGGTGATGAGGAGAAGAAAACAGAGGAGAAAAGACGGAAGAATCAAAAGATGCAAAGGAAGAAAAGAAGGAGAAGAAAAAGAAGAAGAATGGATTATGGAAGACTCTTATCTTAACTGACATCCATTTGTAATCTCTTTTTCTAGAAGTCAGAAAGCACTGGTGATGAGGAGAAGAAAACAGAAGAAGGAGAAAAGAAGGGAAGAATCAAAAGATGCAAAGGAAGAACAGAAGGAGAAGAATAAGAAGGAGAAGAATGGATTATGGAAGATTAACATCTAAATTTATATTTGTTTATAATCTCCTTTTATAGAAATCAGAAAGTACTGGAGAAGAGGAGAAGAAAACAGGAAGGAGAGAAGACGGAAGAATCAAAAGATGCAAAAGAAGAAGAGGAGGAGAAGAAGAAGAATGGATTATGGAAGATCTTAATTGACATCCATTTGTATTCTCCTTTTCTAGAAATCAGAAAGTACTGGTGATGAAGAAAAGAAAACAGAATAAGGAGAAAAGAAGGGAAGAATCAAAAGATGCGAAGGAAGAACAGAAGGAGAAGAAGAAGACTGGATTATGGAAGACTCTTATTTTAATAACTGACATCCATTTGTAATCTCCTTTTCTAGAAGTCAGAAAGCACTGGTGATGAAGAGAAGAAAACAGAGGGAGGAGAGAAGAAGGGAAGAATCAAAAGATGCGAAGGAAGAACAGAAGGAGAAGAAGAAGACTGGATTATGGAAGACTCTTATCTTAATAACTGACATCCATTTGTAATCTCCTTTTCTAGAAGTCAGAAAGCACTGGTGATGAAGAGAAGAAAACAGGGAGGAGAAAAGAAGGGAAGAATCAAAAGATGCGAAGGAAGAAGAGAAGGAGAAGAAGAAGAAGGAGAAGAATGGATTATGGAAGATTAACATCTAAATTTATATTTGTTTATAATCTCCTTTTTATAGAAATCAGAAAGTACTGGAGAAGAGGAGAAGAAAACAGGAAGGAGAGACGACGGAAGAATCAAAAGATGCAAAAGAAGAAGAGGAAGAGAAGAAGAAGAATGGATTATGGAAGATCTTAATTGACATCCATTTGTATTCTCCTTTTCTAGAAATCAGAAAGTACTGGTGATGAAGAAAAGAAAACAGAATAAGGAGAAAAGAAGGAAGAATCAAAAGATGCAAAAGAGGAAGAGAAGGAGGAGGAGAAGAAGGAGGTGAAGCCCAAGATTGTACAAAAGAAAGAGAACATCACCGCTGAGATGAAAGTACTGGACATTGCTGACCCATCCAAGGAAACCAGGAAGGCATCAAGATCAAGCAAGACATTATAGAAACAAAATGGTTTGTGATCCAAATCATGGTTTTTAATTAGGAATATAGTATTTTTTATTGAAGCCAACATTAAAAGAGAGAAAAAATCGCCGTTGAGATGAGGGTACTGGATCTAGCTGACCCATCCAAACCAAGAAGGCATCAAGAATCAAGTAAGTCAAACTAATGCTCATCATTTGCAATAAAAACACAAAATTGAAGAAACTTTAACATTTGAATCATGGTTTTGTTATTAGAAATAAAGTGATTTTCAATTTAGAAGCCCCTATTGTTTGCTTAAAGAGAACAGCACCGTTGAGATCAGGGTACTGGATCTAGCTGACCCATCCAAAGAAACCAGGAAGGCAAGTAAGACATTATAGAAACAAAATGGTTTGTGATACAAATAATGGTTTTAGTTAGGAATGTAGTATTTTTTATTGAAGCCAACGGTAGTGGCTAAAAGAGAGAACATCACCGTAGAGATGAGAGTACTGGATCTGGATCTAACTAACCCATCAAAGGAAACCAAGAAGGCATCAAGAATCAAGTAAGTTGTCATACCATCAATAAGGGCTAAAATTCTATTGAAATTGGTTTGTTTTACCTTTGTAGGTTTGGGTGTGTTGGGTCTGATCAAGAATTAGTTTTAGTCATACTAATGCAAATGTCTGTTAGTATGAAAACAAGCATTTGTATGAGATTAACTTTACATTATAAATCACAGTTTTGATGAAGAAATTAATGGGTTTAAATATAGCCTGTATAAGACGCTAGAAGATACATCTATAAGATCCCCGTGGAAATAGAGAATGTGTGTTTGATCCCTGCCCTAGTACTGTAGCAATATGATGACTTTTACTAGTCTCGATCACATCTTACCACCATTATTAAAGCATGATTTTTAAGGTTATTTATTTTCTTTGACTTTGTGAACAGGCTGAGAGAATTGAAGGAAAAAGACAGGCAGGAACGCAAGCATGCCCTCAATATTCTGGAGGCGTACATCTTCAACATGCAGGACAAATTGTCCTGTATGACGAAACCTACGAGAAGTGTTTAGAATGAGAATAAATCTGCGCCAAACATAATGATCGAATTGTCCCTAATTTTTCTTTTCTTCAACTTTTGTTATCAGGCTGAGAGAACTGAAGAAGAAAGAGGAGGAAAGACAGGAACGTGAGCGCTCCCTCAATACTCTGGAGGTGACATCTTTGACATGCAGGACAGATAAAATGACAAAACCTATGACAAGTGTTCAAATTAGAACAAATCTGCACCAAACATAATGATTTGATTGTCCCTAATTTTTCTTTTCTTCTACTTTTGTCAACAGGCTGAGAGAACTGAAGAAGAAGGAAGAAGAAAGGCAGGAACGTGAGCGCTCCCTCAATGGTCTGGAGGCGTACATCTTCGACATGCAGGACAAGTTGTACGACGAAACCTACGAGAAGTGTTCAACGGAAGAAGAACGGGAAGAGATCAGGTCGAGGCTGAGCGAGGCCTCAGACTGGCTGTACGACCAGGATGCCGATGTGGAGGCTCGGGTGAGAAAAACAATCTTTATCTTTATCAGTCTACTATGTGGACTGAGACTTGAAAACATTGCTTACAAGCAGTGACAGTGACAACTTCTGCTTTTGATACTGTGCAGATGAAATGACCCGAGTTAGATGTTAAATGGTTTCTTTGTTAAACTATTCCATGAAAGAATCTTGTATTAAGGAAGTTACAGTTGTCTATTGATTGCGTATTAAACAGGATAAAATGATGGGTCTATGTAAATGATATCTGATTTTATGTCTCTCCACAAAATCATCAATATTTCATTAACTTGAAAAACATTGTCAATGGTTAAAAAAGAATGCAATTTCAGACCTTTTTTCATTTTGGTCATTTCTTATTTCAAATTAATGTGTTTTTTCCCTGTTTGTTTGTTATGATTCAATCAAAATATTTTACTTTTATATTTACCATCTCTCACAGGCCTATAAGGACAAACTAAAAGCCCTCAAGAAACTCACCAAGGACCTCGGGTTCAGGGTCGAACAGTACAAGCGCCGCTCCGAAATCATCGACAACTCCAAGGGGGCGCTCAACGCGTCCTACCACTTCATGCTCGCCGCTAAGAACATGACCGGGGAGGACCTCCTCTACACGGAAGCCGAATTCAACCTTCTGGAGAAGGCGTACAACGACACGAACACTTGGTTCACGACGAAGCTGGAAGAGCAGGAGAGGACGCCGCTTACTGAGAAGCCGGTGCTCCTCGTTAGCGACGCGGAGGAGAAGCTGCTCACGCTGGAGCGGGAGGTGCGGTATCTGGTCGGGAAGGCGAAGAGGACACCGAGACCGAAGAAGAAGAAGGAAGATAAGCCCAAGAAGAAGAAGAAGAAGCCGACGACGAAGACGAATGCAACAGAGACGGAGGATGGAGAGAAGGAGGAGGCGGCCAACGGAGGAGCGGGAGAGGGAGACAGGGAAGACGAGGAAAAAGGTGGAGAATTATGAATGATGCAAAGTTTTGAGCATTGATATATCCATGGATATATTGCACTTAGTGCTATGTATTATTATAACTATCATTATGAAAAATGTATACATATTTGTTTTTATGAATTCTCTAAATTTTTAACATTAAAGTATTATGCAAGATTTTGTTATGTAATGATCAGGAATCAATGTATTTTCAGGTGTTATCCAGTGAACCACTGTAGCAACGTTGTAATGTTTTTTGTTTGTTTTTTCATTTTCATTTGTTACTTTTTAACTTTTTATTTTGTTTTATGTTGTGACAGTGAAGTGACATTATTACATTGTTTGTCTTTGTTTCTTGTTCAGTTGTTATACCTCCACCCGAAGAGACAGGAGAGACTAAGGAAGGGGATGCAGAGACAAAGGAAGGGGATGCAGAGACAAAGGAAGGTGATGCAGAGACAAAGGAAGGTGATGCAGAGATAAAGGAAGGTGATGCAGAGACGTTAGAACTTGAAGGGGGTGATGCGCAGAAAACACAAGAGCCTACTGAAGCCACACAGGGGGAGGGAGAGCAAACACTAGAAGAGCCTTTACAATTAGAAGCTCCAGCAGAAGGTATGGGGAAATAATCTTTTAATTTGTTTTAATAATCAGGTCTATCAATACCTAAATTACATCAATATTGTTATAATGATAACATCATAATGACATGCAAATTACAAGAAAAAAACACTGAAAATTTATAATATAGTAAAAATGCTATCGTTTAATGGTTATATTATAATTCTTACATTTGAAAATCATGAACTACAATTTTGAAGATTTGTACTAAAGAAAAATTATCAAGAATTAATGTCTCATTTTATTTGATTCCTGATATAAAAGGAAATCCCATTTTAAAAAATGAACTTAGTTTGAAATAAAAATGTGGCATACAATATTTAGGAAAATGCTTTTCAAAGTATAGTATGCATGAAAAAGACAGCAGTGCATTGATGCGTTACAATTTTTTCAGGTGAAATAGAAAAAGAATGCTGAAGATACGTTAAAGGGATCTAGTAACTTCGTTGACATGTGCAAAAAGTAATGAATGGTTGATACAATGTATATTGTTGTTATCTGATATGTCCACAGGGTATTGTGTCAAATTTTCAAGTCAAATGGACGTTATATGGCCGAGTAATGAGCAAAAATGCAAAGTGATGTTCACAAACTCATTGCACTCACTTTGTACACGGTTTTCGCGATCCGTTGGATTATTTAACATCTGAACACTTCAATCGTAAATATCTTTTGAAATTTGAAAAACCAAAACCTGTCCCATGATTTTATTATTACTACAAATACAACAAGGTATGAGGGAACCGCTAGAATTCCAATTGTATTTTGAGGATTTTGACAATGTTACTAAGTCCCTTTAACCAATAACCATCTTTTCTTTGTTGTCGGTTACTGTTTTTGGAAATACAGTGGAACCTCTTCATAACGAGGTCCTTGTGACCATGAAAATTACCTTCTTACTTTGTAAATCAGGTACATGAATCTTACCTTTACATGAGATCGTTTTGATATATCAAAGCTATTTATAATGAGGTTCCACTGTAACCAAAGTACTACAACACTTTATTTAATTGTTGTTGTTTGTTGTTCTTTCCTTTACAGAAACAGAAGATGGGACACCAGAGGAGGAGACAACAGAAAAGCCCCATAAACACGCTGAAGACTATCATAAAAATGGAGACTTGTAACCCTTGCCTAACGTCTAATTTATTCCTCACCATTGTAGCACATGTGTCACATTATAACAGGTAGAATTTACCAACAATGATATTATATGAATTGTAAGATGGCCAGTTAGGTGTATTAAAGCTATAAACAGTATTGGGAAAGCTACAAAATTCAACTCTATTGGCCAAGCTAATTGGTCAACGTGTTTGCAGTAGTATAAAAGGAGGTTTATGTGGTGAAAATCTGAACCATAACATTGTTAACCTGTTCCCTTTGAGATTCTGAAATCTCCATAGACTTTGTACACATTCCACTTGGTTCCCGTAGTCCAGGGGTTAAATGCAGAAAAATAAGGAAGGTCCCATGCGCGCCGCTTAGATTAGGCCAACATTTCAAAGCTTGTTCCACCCATCGTCATCGCCATGATTTCCCATAGCAACCTACTCGAATGAGTAGAAATTAAAGGCTTTTATAACAATGTGATGCATGTGTTACATGGTGAAAGAAATTGACCAAAGTGCTCAGTTGTAAATCTTCTTTTTTTGTATGTAATGTAAAACAAAATATCTGTAAGACTTGAGATTCAAGTAAGAGCCTCTTGGCTAATGGTGTTGTCAAATTAATGTTTGTCACTCAATATGAGAATAACTACATGTAGATTAAAATGAGTTAAAATGCACCAAGTGTAAAATAACTTTATTTTGGCAAAACTGGGCACATTTGCACATATTTCTTTACAAAACCATGTTAAGAATTTTACTCGACTCTGGAAACACTGGAAAACTACCAAGATTGCCACCCAAAATACATATTTTAACTTCCAAGCACAGGTTTATAGAACAATATTTCTTAGATTTTGCAAATTTACGCTGCTATTCGATTGGAATATCAAAATTCTGACAAAGGTCTATAAAATTCACAGTTTGTATTTAACAATGAATTGAAAGAACCAAGAATAGAGTTCATTTGTTGACGACGTAATTCAGAGGTATTCATGTGTGGTCTTTCCTGGGTGAGTTGTACAGGTGAATTTGTTAGCATATCAAACAGAAGCTAAATATAAAATGTTTTGATTCAATTTGTTGTTGTTGATGTTTTGTAAGGGACCCTTCACAAATATGATGTTGTTTCCATACTAATTTAATGTTGAACCATAATATACCAATATATTCCCATCCAGCCTTCCGACACTTTCCTAATCAGGAACTTGTCCTTAAACGGTTTTATAGGTAATTGTAGTAATTAAACACTTGAATTGTTATTTGCAAGACACTCTTCATTAAATACCTGTATTTGTTTTTTATGTTAACATCAGCAATAGTTGTGGGGGGAGAGCAAACTAATTGTTTTCACAATTGAAGCAATGGAATTGCTCAAAATGCTCTTCCAAGAACAGGCGTACA
>JBAMJV010013197.1:0-24835 GCA_037951105.1 Echinarachnius parma
CCAAAAATCAACCAAAACAACCATATTCTAACGTTAGAATAACGTCTACCTGTTATCTGGGTTATAACAAAGATATCAATACATATATCATAAATATCAGTCATAATAATACTCATGGACATGACTTTTGTAGGTACATTTATATTTGAATATTTGAATAATGGAAAAAAACGAATAATAAGAAGACTATTTGTAATCGATCGATCACATGTTATGATCGTTCATGATCGATCACAAACCGGCTATCGAGCGTTACGTCCAACTACTTCTCGTCGCGTCGGATGTCGACGCCGATATCGTGAGGTTACCGACTTCGGATTGCTTTGAAATTTTCGTCACTTGTCAACGATACTTATATAATCACTTTGTGAGAATTTCAAAAGAATCGGCTTCGTACTTTTGAATTGCTAGGGGGGGTGTGCATTTGTATACCTTTACCAGCTTTCCAACAGGTGGGGGCATTCTCCTTAACAGCAACCCTATAGCTCTGCACAAATTCTGGTAACTGACTTCAAGGCTCAACCTGTTTAAACATTGTGACCTTCTCTGCTCTTGGTCCTAGCCACAAGTCGTAAATCTGTCATACCAACTGCAAATTACTTGAGCGATCCATTTTTTTCTTATACATGTACAGTATACAACTTTGTTATTATTACTGAAAAAAATGGGTTGCCAAAACGAGAATTATAGAAAAAAAGGGCCATTTCTCGGACCGCTAATTTCCCGGTTGAAGGCCATGTTCGCCGGGAATTCCCTTCTCGATCGGATCGGATAACAGCATTAACTATGTCTATGACTATGAGTGACACACAGGGCCCGGAGCGGGGCCGGCCCGGCAGGGTACGCTACACCGAACGAAGAGCACCCACACCCAAAGAAACATTAGAAAAGTAGAGCAGGTACAACGGAACAGTGCCAGGTTCGTCATGAAACACCTTCGACCGCAGAGCAAGTGTCACTGACCTAATGAACAGGCTACAATGGCAATCCTTACAGAACAGAAGACTACAGAGCCGACTAGCGATGCTCTACAAGATCCGCTTTGGGATAGTAGATGTGCCATGGAATGACCACCTTACCACTCTAACCACAAGCACCAGAGGACATGGAAGTAGATTTTTCACTCCACAATGCAGCTCTCAAGTGTGCTCTTCATCCTTCTTCCCTCGCACCATCAAGGACTGGAACGCGTTAAAATGCTGACCCAGCAGCCTTCCCTTCACTCGATGCTTTCAGAGCAGCAGCAGTGAGGGCCGCCTGCATCTAAACGCCCACCCCCACCTCTCCCCCCCCCCCCCCCCCCCCACGTTGTTTGTGCTTTATTGTGCTGTCGCGTCTCTGTTCTTGTTTTTGTTTTATGTTTTTTTTTTTTGTACGTTCACTGAACTGTATGTACACCACACACGCAGTGCGTAATCTTCAGTCATGAAGCCGTGCACTATACAAGGAAGAAGAAGAAGAAGAAGAGCGGAGAGGCGACGGCTGCGCTACCCCGACCCAGCCCACGCATGCAGATGCAGCATGCGGGGACTAGTCGGCTCGCCCCCCATCCGGTCGCCCCCGTTACATACTCGCCTCCTATACAAGGTCGCCTCCTTACAAAGTCGCCCCCTAATTGTCAGGACGAGTCGCCTCCTATACAAAGTCGCCTCCTATACAAAGTCGCCTCCTGTACAAAGTCGCCTCCTATACAAAGTCGCCCCTTGCGTACAAATGCACTACGCGCTCGCGGCTAACGCCGCGGCGCATACTAGCGGCGCTAATATAGTAATAGAGTAAAATAGATTGATTCCTCTTTGTTAAAAATGATCTTTATTTGTCATAATGACAAATACAGATCAATGCAATGATTGCATTAATCTGATTTTAGACTGATTCATCTCGATGTTAAATGATCTTGATTTGTCATTGCATTAATCTGATTTTAGACGGATTCATCTCGATGTTAAAATGATCTTGATTTGTATTTGCATTAATCTGATTTTAGACTGATTCACATTAAAATGATCTTCGAATGATGATTAATATGCATATCGAGATTACTCATGCTCTCTAAAGTTCTGAAACTCTACATAACTTCCATCGTTCTGAGCTGTGCCTGTGGGCATCAAAATAAAATAAAATGCAAAGGATGTATTAAGTAACCCGGACGGACGGAATCCTACTGCCTTTTTAGAATATATTGCACTAGATAAAACATTTGTTTTAAAGTCGATTATAAATCAATTGCTTTCATTTTGTAATACAGGCAATACAGATAAAGGTCAATAATTATCAATACCATCAATTCACAGTAAAGCCCTTCTATAAACTACAAGTATAACCTTTATATTTTTAGTGAATCTGGGAATATAAAAATAGTACACAACGGGATAACAAATTATATAAATTATTCGTTTTACACTCGATACATCAATATCATGTTCTTCATGTAGTTAGTTTTCTGATGATGAATATGATGGTGACGATGTTGATACCGAAGATGATGATGATGATAAGATGTTGATGTATATATTGTACTTATACATTTCTTTTAAGAATTATGTTTTTAACTGTGTATGGTATTTATGCAATAGTAACAAGACACGATTTTAGTATTTCAAGCTAAATGTTCTGTGATTTTAACAATGTAGGCTATACAGTGGCGTAGTGTAGTCGGACTGATTGAGGGGGGGGGGGGCGGGGGGGGGGGCACTCACAATTATTGGGGGGCACACCTTATGTATTTCTTTGTTTTGTCAAAAAAATGTCCTCTTATGTTGTTTGTTGTTTATTGGAGGGGGCCCGTGCCCGCGCCCCCCCCCCCCCCCCCCCCCGTCGCTACGCCACTGAATGTATCAACGTGTGTAACTCGTGTGCAATTCAGTTGCGAAATTGCCATTCATGAAGCAATAAATACCATTTATTTATCTATGAATGATGATTGCAATTGAGATGAAGATTATGGAATTTGATGATGTTGATGGTGATGATGATGATGATGATGATGTTGTGATGATGATTATGATGTTCACTGGCGCAGGGGCTGCGAAACAGGGAGGCTGGGGGGCGACATAGGACCTGTGCTTTTCAGCGGGGGGGGGGCGGGGGGGGGGTGGTGAGGTTTTTGCCCGAAATTTCGAATTTTCACCGACAAGCCAAAATAAAGCACAAGAACATCACCTCTTTTTAATGCGAAAATCAATTACTTTAAAGTCCAGGGGGGACTGCAGGGTTGCAGCACCCCCCCCCCCTCCCCCCCCCCTCGGCCTACTATATGTAATTAAAGGGTGCCAATACACATTCGGGCAAAACACACATCGGGCAAAAAAACACCGTGCAAAACGGTCCACCGTGCAAACTGTCACATATACGGTCAAAATCATACCATTTTCGGGCAAACTAATATCGTATTCGGTCATGGCCGAATTATACCACATTCTGCCCAGCTATACTGATACACCTAATTCTGTTCATGCATATAAGCGCTGTCTATAAGTAGTTCTACATCATTGTTAAAAGTATATGGACATAAGACAATTATATAACTTACACATTTTAGCTTCTAACTCTACATGTAAACATTTCAGAATCTTTAATAATCGGATTCAACATTTTCTGTTTCATGATGAAATATATTCTGGCCCTGCTCGTTATTATATCAATCTTCTGTCCCTTATCACATTAAAAACTGCCAATCCTCGAGGGATAGTTGAGTTCTGGTAGAGAGTGTACAGTTTTAGTCAAACTTAATTTTAGTAACCAAAACCTGCACCATTACTATGTAGTTAAAGCTCCACCATGCTCAAAATGAATACAAAAATTACAAACGACAAAGTAAAAAACCTGTTATCATTCAAAAAGAGCTGTTTAAACTAAAGAGGGCGCTTTCAAAAAACGCATTTGTGTAATTTATTTTAAATAAAATTTTGTGCATTTGATTTTTTGTTGAAGTAATTAGATAGAGAGATAATCAACAACTATTTAAAACCTCTTTTGACATTTTTTGAAGAGGAAGCATTTTGAATACTTGTGGGGCCCCACATTTATTACAAATGGTTATGTTTATGGATATTTCAGCTGTTTCTGAACCGATTTTGATCAAATAAAGTTTATTCTGCCATTAAAATTGTATGCTCTTTCAAATGTGACAGTCTTTCATTATCTCACAAAAACATTATTTTGTGTAGCTCCCTCCCTCTATACCAAAACTCAAATATCAATTTAAACTCTTCCATGCAGTATGGACGCATACTATTTGCTAACATTAATTGTCTCCGATTTGTTTTGATATCATATGAGTTTTGTTGATATCATAGCATGCATGCATTTTTATAATATATGAAACCTGTATCTATATTAATTTGCATATATTATGTGTATATAATTATATGCTGTAAAATCGTTCTGATTTCCCACGTATATAATACACCCAAGGTTCTTGTAGCTGATTACCAGCATACCTATTATCACGATAGCCATTTACGATACCACTGTAACTTTCTATTCATCTTAAAACACTTGCTTTGGCACATAGTGACCACATACAATACATTCTACACATGAAAGTCCCGCCTTTCCAAAGTTCCGCCTTTCTAAAGTTCCGCTCTATACCTATCGTAATCCCAGTTTGTATTTCTATTCATCGTAGTCACACTTGTGCGTTCATTTTCAATGCGTAAGCTGTAACCTTTGTTTGGTACACTTAACCGCATTCTACCTTTTGGCGTATGATTATCCACTATCGTTGTCATTGCGTGCTTATATAGCACGGGCGGCGATCTGTAATTGATACCTATTCAATAGGGGGGTGGGCCCGGGGGGGGGGGGGGGGGGGGGGGGCACTCAAATTATTTTTTGAAGGGGGTGATGTGCAGCGCCTTCTCTACCAAAACTAAACTACCTCTTTAGAAATCAAATTTAACTTCAACAGATCTAGTAACTTATGTTGACATATTAATATACAGTAGGCTATATGAGCGAAATTGTAAAATGTTATTTGCTAACTCATTGTCAAAGACTCAAAAGTTTGTACAGATTAATCAAAACTATATCATTAAAAGACAAATAACATATAAGGGGGGAGGAATGGTTTCATATAGTATTATACATTAGTACGAGGCAAGGAAAATGAAAGGGTCAGATGAAGCCAATATGCTCATACACCCTAGGACATTATTCATTCACTTTACCATACAATTGCAAAAATGCGCATACACAGATCACACACACAAACATATTTTATACACGTATAGTGCATAAACAGACACACACACACACGCATAAACGCACACGCACATACACAAACACGCACACACAAGCGCATGAACGTATGAACACACACACACACACACATGAGCTTCCAAAAGGCACTAAATCCACTATTTTATCTTTGGAGACTGGAAAGCAGGTTTCTTTGACAAACTTTGCACACATGCCTATGACAAAAAAATAGAAGTGGATTTAGCGCACTTTTGAACTAAGCTCTACTAAACACACGATATGTACATTATATTCATTTTATGCACATTTATTAATGTAAGTTTGTACAAAGATTATTTTGTTGGTTTCAAATAAAAAGTGTAACAGTATTATAATAAGAAAATCATGAAGTAAACATATTTGTTTAATCATCAATCCTTTAATATATTAATCAAAAATACATTTTTGTAGAACAATTATGGGAAATCTCATGACGTAATTTTATCGCTTGCTGAAAACCGCTTCTGAGGGCCTGACAAGCGGTGCGAGTTTTCCGCTCTCAAGCATGCATCCAGGAGATTTTTTATCAGTGTTGACACTTTCTGATCACTTGCCCCTCTCTCTATGATAGCACTGGACCTCGGGGGGGGGGGGGGGGGGCAGTAAACACAGCTGGGATTGTTGACAGTAGTGACAAAACTGTCAGAAACTGATAAGAATGTGACCGAGTTGATTACCACGATGGTGGAAATCAAACTAACGACAGAATCACCTAATGTCACTCTCTTGAAATATAAGCAAGTACGTACAATTCATAATAATAATAATAACAATAATTTGAAGAAAAAAACAATAGAAAACATAAGGGGGCATTTTTGGAAAAAACAAAGAAATACATAAGGCGTGCCCCCCGATCATTTTGCGTGCCCCCCCTCCCCCCAATCAGTCCGACCACGCTATGCCACTGGCTGATGCTGTAAGATATTGTCTGTCTAATCTGTCCAGACAATATGATATGGCTCTCATGGTCGATTTCCAAATGTTCTCCTGGTGCTGCATCATGGTGACATGCTGGTCCATTTAATATCAATACATTTTACATAATATTGCGCATTATCAGTTGGCTTATACAACGGTGTCCCTTTCAGTTACAGATTTTACTTCAGTCTAGTTTTTCAACATAGTGGAGTGTATTCCTGTTGAAATGAGTACTGCCACCTAGTTGCATAAAATTGTTACAGAATGTGTGTGAAGTTGCATCTCTCTCCTGCCACCAAAGTTGTCACTAGTGCATGACGTGCTTTTGGTAGTGATGAGCGATGTCATCGGCTCTAAGAACATGCTGATCCCACCTGTAGGAATTAATGCAAGAAAGAAACAAACAATGACTAGAAGTTGTGTTTGAAATATCCTTTTACATTTAAAATGTCAACATAAGTATTACAGTGGGGTAGTTATACTGGGGGCTAAGTGTGTGTCCTCCTATAATGAGCTTTTTAAAATTTAATGTCAAAATATTTTTATCAAAGTGGGGGTCAAGTCAGGGAGCGCATGTCTCCAAATAATTTGATAAAAACAATGACAAAAAGAGTGCCCCCCCCCCCCCCCAAAAAAAAGAAGAAAGAAAATAATAATTACACATCCCTCCCCACCCTATGTAACTGGAATACAAGTTTCAGAGTGAGTGGTTGACATCAATTTAAATCACTCGTTAAGTCAGACAAGGTGACCAAATCTCTGCGAATAGTACTCTGTACTCCCCCCCCCCCCCCCCCCCCCCTCACACTTCCTCTTTATGAGCGTTTGGGTGTAATACAGATCGCCTGTAAGTATTTCAACAACAGAAATGCACCGAAAATGGAATTAATGAATACTATCATAGAGTCTAACTGGAAATACTTTTTTATCATTCCATTTACATTGATACCTCCAAATTTCATTAAATTAAATTCAACTAAATTTTCTTTGATTTCACTCTACTCATTAAATTTGACAGCAAGTATAAGTTTTAAATTGCTTAAGGAAAAATAGCTTTACTATTAATTTTTCTCAAATCAATAAAATTTCCAAACTAACAAAACTCCTATGTCCTAACAAAAACCCTAATTATTATTCCTAGCACTAAACCTTAAACAGTAATAAAGCAACAACAGATTTTGGATCAACTGTCACCAGATCAAATGTTTCAGAAAAGATAGTCATACCTTATTAATGTTATTGTCCTTTCTGCTCCACTGAAGCACCGAAGAACTGATCTCATGCTGTCACAAGTTCCATGATCTTGCATCATTAGTCCTGTTTTTTATGAGAAAAGAGAAAATAACTAAAATTTAATTATCAAGTGAACTCAATTGAAAGATAATAATGGACATGGTTAACACAACAACATTCTATACCAACAGTATTTTACCAACAAAATTCAATTAATGCAGACATGCAATCAATATACAAATCGTCAACTTCATCAAAATCTGAATTTAAATCATGCCTATAGCACATCTTATTTGTTTTAATACCCCAACACATACAATGTGTATTAATTTTAAATAAATAACCAGAACGTCAATGACGTAGCGCTCATCCGGCATCTCGCAACATCAAATATCGCAAATTTCATGTGGTACACTTTTCAACTGGTCAAAAAATAAAAATGTGATGCCCTGGAAGGGACATAAAAATTAATTTTTAAAAAAATAGAGTGAAAAAAATATAAATTTGACGCCCCAGAAGGGACATGGGGGGGGGGAAAATTTTTTTTTTTTTTTAAATAAATTAAAAAAAATAAATTAATAAATAAAAAAAAAAAATAAAAAAAAAATAAAATAAATTTAAAAAAATAAATAAATAAATAAATAATACAAATAAATAAATAAATAAATAAATAAATAAATAAATAAATAAAAAATTACCATAATTAATTAATAGAGAAAAATTTCAAAATTCTGTGTAGAAGTTTAGTGTACCAAAGTTAGCTCTACCAGATAAAGCAAACCAAATCAAAATCGGTCGAGAAATGAAGGAGAAGAAGCATTTTTTGTGATTTTTGGAATAAATTTGCATAAATTACCATAATTAATTAATGGAGAAAAATTTCAAAATTCTGTGTAGAAGTTTAGTGTACCAAAGTTAGCTCTACCAGATAAAGCAAACCAAATCAAAATCGGTCAAGAAATGAAGGAGAAGAAGCATTTTTTGTGATTTCGAATAAATTTGCATAAATTAGCATATATAATGAATTTCACGATTCTGTGTAGAAGTTTTAAATCCCCCTCCTAGCCCTATCTTATGAAACAATCAGAATCAAAATCGGTTGAAAAATAACGAAGAAGAAGCATTTTGAAAACTGGACGGACGGACGGACGGACGGACGGACGGACGGAAGGACGGACGGAAGGACGGACGGACGACGGACGCCACGCCATGGCATAAGCTCATCGGGCCCTTCGGGCCGGATGAGCTAAAAACACATACCCGGCAGTAAAGCAGTTATCCCCATGCTCACCAGGGTGTGACAGAACTAAGTGCATCAGTAACCAAGTGATAATGGCACTAGTAATATTTCTGCTACATCTATATTATTTAAAAAATGAATTACTGGATTATATTTCAAATAATGTGTTAAGAGGCCGAGCACACTAGCCTACCCATTTCCATTAATGTGGAGAATCAATTGTGATTGTACTAGGTGGGCCCTGTGCTATCTGGCTACTATTGTAGGCAATATGACTAGCCAGGTATAGCACATGCTTAAACCATGTTACATTGGTGATGAGAGCTAGCCTAAAAATCCATTGTTAAATTCATGGTTACATAAAGCTGGACAATTCAACCACTCCATTCAACCAACTTTGCATATCTCTAAAAATTGCAAGAACAATTACATGTACCTTAAAAAGATAAGCCAACACTAGAACCATTGGGGCACCCAGGAACAGACTGCATGGAAGGCCAGAGTCAGACGGAGTAACATGTAGGACTAGTTTACACTGGTTGGGCTAACCCAGGCAAGTACAGCGCTCAGCAGAGCCAGTGTCTTCCTACAGCAAGTAGAACATGTTTAGAAACATTTTTAAAACGAATTACAATTTTCAAATTTTATGTTGGTATAAAAAGGCAATGTTTTCTCTATGAAATACACCAAAGTCAAAACAACTTGGAACAAAATCAATGGCTTCTCAAAATGGTTCAAAATTTGACTTTTCCACCATTTCATGATCAGAAACAGGAAGAATAACTATTCAGCGGTATCGTTTTGAACATAAATCACGGTACTACTACTAGGCTGAGCTTGGGCTACCCGGCTAGTACTACTAGGCAATAGGACTAGCCGGGTATCCCAAACCCATTGCTGATGTGGGCTAGCCTAAATACAGTTAAGGCGTTAAATCCATGGTTACATACATTTAAAACTTAACAATTCAAGCATCCAATCAACCAACTTTGCCAATTTCTTAAAATTGTACAAACAATTACCATGAAATGATGAGCTAGCACCGAAAGCATAAGGGCACCCAGGGGCCAGGAACAGACTGCAGGGAAGGCCAGAGAGTCCGAAATTAATGGATGGGGTTCAGCATGCAGAGCCAAAGTAAGACGTGTAGAAATATTTGACACTGGTTAGGGAACCGGCCGGCCAGGTACTACATTCAGCAGAGCCAGAGTGGAGAAGCTTGATTCTTGAATCTTTCCAGTGACTTCCTATAGACTATACCTACATAATAAAGAAAAGGAAAAACAATGTTATGTTTGTATGAAAATGTAATGTTTTCTGTATGAAAATATTAACCATATCCTGACCCACAAGTAGACTGTGTGCAATGCCAATGGATATTCAAAGTAAGACTAGATTTCTGCTGATTTCTGCATGGCTAAAAGCCATGTAGGGTCAGTAATAATTTTGAGCCCTGTTTATGATAAATTGAAACCCAAAAGTGTTTATGCTTAGGCCAAAGCCAAAAGTAGTCCGACCTAAGGGTAAACATTTTAAATTGAAGAAATGATTTTCTGTCATAAATAATAGGAAAGGCGAGTATCTTCAGTTTCTGGAACTGGGTTCAGCTAAGCATATGGTCTCTCGGATTTGCTGTAACACATTTTAAAATAATGGAATTATGGAATTTTGTAAACATTGTTTTCTTCCAGAATTAAAGAAGTGTGTTGGGTTAGCTCATGCATAGGACAATTAATTGTACCACACAAATTTTGCATAATACCGCCCTCTTGCGATGAGATGGAATTCAATCCAGATTAAACATATATTTGTATTTAATGCCATTATTTTCTTTCTTTTGTATACATTTAGGGTATAATTGAATGGGAATATGATACAGTTTCATGTATTTTTGCTTTAAAATGAACTAATTAAATAACTTAAATTCATTTTGTGAGGAAAATACTATATTATTTTAGTGGGAACCCTGCTACATATGCTATGTACAGCAATATTTTCACACTATGTATGCACAATTTTTTTCTTCACATTTTCACTGAATTAAATGAACTTTAAAGGGTGACTAAATTACAAACGCATGTTGACTTTTGTTGATCTGTAATAATGAATACATCAAATATCTTTTGACTATTTGATGTACATTTTTGTCATATTTGATATATTATTTTTTCTAGTACTTTTATTCTACCTGCTAAGCTTCACCGCTAAAAAAACCCTCCAGAAGCAATTGACTTTTGTGACATCATATAATACCATTCAACCATCAGTCAGCTAGATGAACAAAAGACATTGGTAATTCCCTTCCTATCAACTGACCACTTGTTCACAATAGTATTGCATGTTTTATAAAATGCCCACTCACCATGAAAAGAAGGGTTTCAATGAAAACATCCAATGCTTATGCAATAAGGTACTTAGTGGGTGAGAACATATCTTTTGTTCATGTTTATCTAGCTAACTGATGGTTGAATGGTATTATGATGTCACAAAAGTCAATGATGGAGGGTTTTTTTAGGGGTGGAGCTTAGCAGGTAGAAAAAAAAATAATATAAAAAAATATGACAAAAGTGTACATCAAATAGTCAAAAGATATGTGATGTATTCATTATTACAGATCAACAAAAGTCAACATGCATTTGTAATTTAGTCACCCTTTAAATCCAAGCAGCAAAACATGAAGAAAGTTGATATCTGATAACATTAATAAATCTTGAAACACAACTAAAAATACAAGGGAAAATGCCTTTTGTTTTGTACATGCTCCGATGGGTGGAATTTGTAATTTTCTTTTTTGTTTATAGACCTACTGATATAAATATTAATCATAAATTGTAATTGGCCATCAGGTGAAATAAAAGTTTAAAATGGCAAAATAATTCACGAGGGATAGAAAAATATTGCAATCTAAAAATTTGACAATAATAGATATCTTCATACTAAAGGGGCATTTGAAAAAATCTAACCCTATTCTATTCTTCTCTTGCCATATGCCAAACAACACGGTAGAAGAGAAATGTGGAAGCTCAAATTAATTTTTGTGGAGTTAGTCACTTTACCTTTATTTTTTTAAAGGCATGCCTGTAAAGTGTCTAACTCCACGAAAAAAACTTGGAGCTTCCTCGTTTCTCTTCTGCCGTGTTGTTTAGCTTATAGTAAGAGAAGAATAAAATAGGGTTAGATTTTTTCAAATGTCCCTTTAGTATGAAGATAATTATCATTGAAAATCATTATTTGAAAAGCGTTGTCAACGCTTTTCAAAAAAAGTACAATTGTCCTAGCTGAATACGTCCGGCCAGCGAGCTAGCGTGGGAAACATTCCGCCCGATTGAACTTTGAGCCGAGTGAGCGCAAATTCCATGAATTCTTCACCGTCTGTAAACATGCACGGGTGCGGATATCGTCAACGGATGAATATTACTGCTACGAATGTACGATAGGCCATCAGTATTCGGTGATAAAATATGAACTCGCTTTTTTCACTAGGTAAACAGTGTTTGTTTTTTTCAAACTTTCACAAATCTTTCAATTGAATGTTACAATGATATTGATGTAGGATTGAAGTCTCAAATGTCTCTTTCGGCAGGCATGTCTTTAACTAAGAAATATTTGTACCGTACATTGATTCCTTACCTGCATACAGGCATCCATTACGAAGAGTTGATAAGCAAATGATCCCCTTCCCTACAGCAGTTGATCTTGAGCCTACTAAAAAATGGAAAAATAAAAAAAATAAATAATAAAAAAATAAAAAAAACATTAAGCCCCCCCCCCCATAAAAAAAAAAATATTAAATCAGTCTAACCTCACCTAAGTTACAAACTCAGTACTCAAACAATATCTAATTGTGACACCACACTAATGCATGATGCATGATGCAAGATATTTCTGCCTACTGTAGATATTCTGTGGATGATTTCAGGAAGTATTCCCCACGGTATGTGCGATGAATTTAGAAGTAAAAGCAAAAGAAAATTGAACAGCTCTTTTGCACACAATCTTACTCTTAGCTCCTGATGGATGCCTTGAAATTGTGGGGCTCGTATGGACATCGCAAGATACTCTTACAATAAATTTTAAGAGACTGTCCATCTTTTGCACGCCAAATTTCAAAAGTTGTGAGGTAAAGAAAATGTAATTTAATAGCATGCCTGAAACAATTAGGGCTTGAAATCTCTTTTCGTGGAGTTATAGACCTAAAGATAGTAAAACGTCACAGCCATTTAATTGTGCATTATACTTGTATAATTTTTTTGTAAAAATAATTAATAATAATAATAATAATAATATACACTATTTATATAGCGCCTAATATGATTGATGATCATCTCTAAGCGCTTTACAATGATATTATTACCCCGGTCATAGGATACAATGCAAACCAGCACACATTGTGTGCACCATCTCCACTCCCTGTAACTCCCTACAACTTCATGTAATTGCAATATTTGCAACGACAATGTTCACAGCTAGTGCGCGCTGGTACGGTGTACAAGGAAGGCATGGTAACTACCATACGCAGTGCTCAAAATTAGCATAGGCCCGCTGGCCCGGGGCCACTAAAAATTAGCTTCGGGCCACCAAATTTCATTGATCATAAATTCTACTGGCCCGATCGGGCAAGCAAATGTAACAGAATTTGTTATGTTTATCCTTGGACCTTGTTTTGGGCCAGCAGGTATAGGTTTCGGGCCACTAGAAGTTGACAAATCTTGTTTTTACTTGCCCGACTGGGCCACAAAGCAAAAATGTTAATTTTTAGCATTGCCATACGTAAACATAATGCGCCACCCTACGACCTTCGAAGTGATATTTCACATAAAATAATTATTTCCTTATCGTAAACATGGATTGTTTTCCTTCATGAACTCACACAGTAGGATGAACAAATAAGTCAAGATTTCATCAGTTACGAATGTTGAATGTCTTTCATAACAACCAGGACGGCAAGCCGTGGCGCCGTGCGACAGTCAACAGTTTAATATCTAATACTGCTTGTGTAATACTAATAAGAACCTAGTTTACCCTCTACCGCCACCCATATCATTTGAAAAGCCAAATATACTCGTACTCCCTAAAGAAAAAATGGTACCACGTCCACTGTATGCAGAATTTATTAAGCCTTATTTCAATGTAAAATTCAAACTTTTTACTTCCGTGGTTCTGGAATGAGCGATTGATGAATGGTGTAGGTACTATTTTGTCGCCCGAACGATATACATACGGGATAAAATTAAGCATTTGGTCATGTCACTTTCATAATCATATATTCAATTTATTGTTAGTTTTAGCAGAACAACGATAGCTAGTATACTATTAAAAAGGAAATTTTCCAAGGATTTCACAGATCCAAGCCAATTAGTTGAAAAGACATCAACAAATCTGAAATTTATCGTGAAACTCGACCCGTTCAAGTGAGTAGTGCGCCGATAGATGCCTGGTTAATGCCTGGTTACGTACGGTAACGGGGAGCGGCTACCCCGCCGAGCTGCCGGGTGCGCTCCGCAGACAAAAGCCGTTGTGTGGGTTCACGGTTGTACAGCCGGTGAACGCATGCCAGAGCAGGGCTACCTTCCGAATGAATAGAGTTGAACTGTATACAAATTATACACATTTACTGTTTGAAAATGTTACTTATCACTCTGAGAACACTCTATTTAATAAAAATACAGAAAATATAGTTTTATCAAAGTTAATTTTACCTTAATTCAAGCATTCAATGCTGGAAGCTCCGTCACTAATAAAGGCGTCATGTCAATGGCTGCGCGCGATGTGCCGTACGCGAGCTGGTGCAAAATTTGGACATTAGGTGCATATATCCTCGAAAAAACGCAGTTAAAATACAAATTCGGGAAAAAATCACAATAATCAGTAAGAAAATACTACTGAGATGCCAGGAAATAAAAATGGCATGAGTGACTTTGAACCTCTAGAAACATAAATTTTAAACAACAAATTTAGGGGGCGAGCCGTCCAAGAATTTAGGGGCGAGCCGTCCAAGAATCTCAAAATCGGCAAAAAAAAACAGGGGGCGAAGTGTCCAAAGTGGGGGCGACTTGGTAGGGGGCGACCTGACAGTGGGCGACCCGTCATGGAACCCAGCATGCATTGCCAGCCCATAGCCACGGCGCGCACGACAAAGCTGCAGCTGCAGGGAGAGCAACGCAATGCATGAGATGGCACCAAACGAGCCTTTAAAAATGCTAAATAAACAGTAATCAGAACCCCAAATATGTATCATTCAAACTTACGAATATGTTTACTGTTGGCACATCAAACTGCCAAACATGGAATGGTGATTTGTGTGAATTTCAAGCTCAATCGACACCGTCGCGAGTCCACCGTACCAGGCCAAGCATGACTCACACAAAGCTGAAATTCAAAAGTTTGTTATTATCACATGACTGACAATATTTACACGCGCAGGCGCAGTAGCAATTTTTGGTTCGGTACGGTGGACTGTGTCGTCTGCTACCATAGTAAAATTGGGGTCCTACATTTTATTCCGATCGGATATTTATTGATATTTCAGCTGTTTCTTAACCGATTTTGATAAAATAAAGTTTATTCTTGTTACAAGATGTAATAGCGCCATCGGTTGTTGAGTTGTAACGATGTACAGTTGTACACGTGAGAAGTTGCCAGAGAATAAAGCCTCTAGAAGGAACTTAGAATTGCAGAACCACATCTACAATGTATTGTAAATGGTCCTGATAGGACCATTTACTGCTCACAGTGGTAAAAATCTACGGGACACAATTTGAACTACAAACAGAGAGAAAAGAACAGCATATCTAAAGTAAAAAATTGCATACCTAGATTGAAGCTGATTTTATGATTTATTGTACAAAATTTCATTTTCAAAATGATAAGTCATACTTACAAAAATCGTCATATAAGTTCCATTTCTTTCTCTTCCTGCTCGATGTCCCATCGTAAACAAAGAAAGCCCGCCCGCAACATGCGGAGGCCGCTTATTATTGTCCAAAACAAGCGAACTCGCGATCTGCAAGCATGCCCGCCGTATCCGATTTCGGATACGCCGTATCAGAATTCGGATACGCCGTGTCAGAATTCGGATACGGTAACACGTGTGGTGTGGGAAGCTTGCGGGAAATACATGACAGTCATCCAGATAGCAGCAACACTTTCGAGAGGGATCACGACTGGGATTCTCTCAGTTTTTTTATTTTCCAAAACTGCAGATTTTCCATTTTTTTCGACATTTGAAGAATAATTTGGACCATTTTGGTAAGTTCATATAATACTTGTATCATTTTTAGGGCCAGTCATGATTGATTTTGTTGAATTTAAGATAAGAATTTTGTGTGAAATTTTGACAAACTTTTTTTGTACTGTCCCACATTGTTCCCGTATAGCGCAGCATTACAATGTAGTGTTGTGTGTGCAGAACCAGTGTCTATTGTCGTCTATTGAGTAACCTAGTTCTAGTTCTAGTTCTAGTTCTATTCTCTAGTTCTATATTGAGTATACTGTACAAACCTGGGTAGGTTATAACGTACAGAAACCGCCTCCTTCAATGTTGAAGATTCTTGCAGTATTTACTCTTTTGGTTGTGATTTGCAGGGTATACTAGTCAACCGGGTTAACACCCTACTCTTTTCGAGAAGTTGACTAGGTTCTTTAGCGTACATGAGGTGTGACTGTCTCATGCACGGGACCTCCATTTATCGTCCTATCCGAGGGACGGAGTGTTTTCCGCGAATCCTTTTCCTGCGAAGGAAACACGGGCGGGGGAGGGCGATAACACACAACGGGAGTTAGCTCGAATTTATTGCGTGATGGAAAACGCATTGTCCGATATCCGATGGTAGGGATCGAACCGGGTACCTCTCGCGTCGGAGCCGCACGCTCTCCCGACTGAGCTAACTCGCCTCCCCTCTAACCTATATAGTGAGTGTAGGTGAAAGAGGCAAAAGCTAACATGGTGTCAGAAGTGAATTGACTTTTTAAACTCTTTTCTGGCGGTCGTAAACATGACGTTCATGTGACTGTTCTATATACTGCAGCTGGTACACGACTCGACTCGTTATGCGACCCCGGCGCAGCGGTCCCCGGCCAGGCCCCGTACTACGACTACGAGCAGCGGTGATCTTCCTTTCGCTCGCGATTCGCGTACATACAGTGGCAACGGCAGCACTTCCGCTTCGGTGTGTACATGAGTAAGCGTGAATGACTCGAGCGGTTCGATCTGTTTATCGTACGTGATGTCGTGTACAAGCTTCGATGATTACGATATGAACTTTTGAATTCCACAGACTTGGACTTAGTGTGAAAACCGAATAATTTGTTATGGGTAGAGTAATACTAATGTCTCGATATCATTTTGTGTTGGTGTGACGTAATTATGGCGAGTTATGATGTACTTATTTTGTGTTAAAAAAGTGAAATAATAGCCTTAGTTATGTTTGATTGGTCTCTGGAGTAGATGTGTCACTGTCAGTTGTTGATAGTCTGAAAGTTGATATAATCCTTATGTAAACAGTAAGGAGTGGTAGCACATGCAATTCTTTGAAGTTTGTCACTCTTGTGGAATTTGGGGCATATTTCATAGCATTTGCTTTGTCTATTTTGCATTGTACACTTATTTTGTCACTCAATTTGTTTTTCATTGAGTCAGTGTGTGCACATTTGTGGTTATTGAGACTTAGATTTGCTAGGGAACAATGTTAAACCCTCAAGAACCCAGTGGGTCAGCAGACTCTGCACCCAGTCAAGGTGCAGGATCACGTTTTGTGAGGGGCAATGTACCACTCCCTCGTCCGCTTTCTCTTCAGGGAGATATGAAAGAAAATTGGTCTGTGTTTAAACAATTGTGGGACAATTATGAAATAATTCCGGGTTTGGAACATAAGTCTGATAGGCTTAGAATTGCACATTTCATGACAGCCATTGGGTCAGATGCAGTCAAAGTGCAAAATGGATTTGCTTTTTCTTGTGATGATGACAAGAAGAATTTCACTATTGTTCTCCAGTTGTGGAATGAATATTGTAATGGTAGAACAAACGTAACATATGAGCGTTACAAATTTAATGTGTGTTCTCAAGGGAAGGATGAATCTTTTGAGAATTACTATGTTCGTTTGCGTAGTTTGGCAAACACGTGTGAGTATGGTAGACTCACAGATGAATTGATCAAAGACAGAATTGTGGTAGGCATAGTAGATGAGAATGTTCGTAAAAGATTGCTCCAAGAAAATTTTTTGAGTGTACAGTCATGTCTTGACATCTGTCGGGCACATGAATGTTCGAAAGTCCAGTCCCAGGCTATGTCGGAGTCTGTGTCCGAGTCTGTAGCAAGTTTGCGGATGACTCAAAGACCTGGGAGTGGGAAGAAATTTTCTCAAGGACAAAAAACCAAAAGTGAGGAAGTCCACTGCAAATTTTGCGGGTATACTCATTTCATGCAAAGGGACATGTGTCCTGCGTATGGAAAAACGTGTCACAAGTGTAAGGGGCAGAACCACTTTGCTAGAAAATGCACTGTTTTGGGAAAAAAGAGACAAGGCAAACACCAAGATAGTGTCAAAGCACTAGATGGTGATAGTGAGGTAGAGACGGAATCAGATGATAGTGTCATGATGGTTGAGACAGATGGTGATCACATGTACAAGAAGAAAAATCATGGGTAGGTTTTCAATAAAAGGAAAGAAAATACAGATGCAAATTGATTGTGGTGCAACTGTGAATATTCTTCCAAAGAAATGTGTACCTGACAATGTACCGATTGTACAAAGTCCGAGACAGCTCAAGTTGTATGGTAATGGTGCAAGTATTGCAGCAGAGGGCACATGTAGAGTCTTGTTGAAAAACCCCAAGAATCATAGAAAGTATGAGGTTGAGTTTGTTGTAGTGGATCAAGACTGTGTTCCTCTGATAGGTTCTCAAACTGCCCAACTCATGAAATTGATCAAAGTCAAGTATGAAAATATTGCAATAGTGCAAGGTACAAATGATCAGTCACCAAAGGTGAACTCTAAAAGTGATGTTTTAGAGTCCTACAAGGATGTTTTCAAGGGCCTAGGTAAGATGCCTGGAAAAGTGCATTTGCAGATAGATAGTAGTGTAAATCCTGTAGTAATGCCCCCTAGACGTGTGCCCATAGCTGTCAAAGAGAAATTGAAACAGGAACTTGATAGGCTTGAGAAAATGGATGTTATCGCTAAGGTAACTGAGCCCACTGAATGGGTGTCTAGCTTGGTAACGGTACAAAAGCCTAGTGGAAAAATTCGAGTTTGCATTGACCCACAGCAACTAAATCGTGCACTACAGAGGGGTCATTATCCACTCCCAGTGTTAGAAGATGTGTTACCCATGCTAGGCAATGTGAAAGTCTTTACAAAAGCTGATTGTAAAGAAGGTTTCTTGCAGTGTGAGTTGGACGACGAGTCGTCCTATCTGACAACATTCCAAACCCCATGGGGTAGATTTCGGTGGAAGAGGATGCCTTTTGGCATCAGTCCTGCCGCGCCCCTGAGATATTTCAGTGTCACTTAGATCAGAATTTGGAAGGTCTACCAGGTATGTACAAGATCGCGGATGACATACTGATCGTAGGACGCGGTGACACAATGGAGGAAGCAAACGCGGACCATGACCGCAATTTGAGCGTGTTCCTAGACCGGTGTCGCGAACGCGGAATCAAGCTGAATCCCGACAAGCTCGACTTCAAGAAAGAGGAAGTCAAGTTCATGGGTCACATTCTCACAAGCGATGGGTTGAGAGTGGATCCAGACAAAGTCGCAGCGATCGCAAATATGCCCGTACCCGAGAATGTGGAAGCGCTTCAACGTTTCGTCGGAATGGTCAAGTACCTCGCGAAGTTTCTCCCGTCATTGTCTGACATGAGCGAACCCCTGCGTCGCCTCACCCATAAAAACTGTGAATGGAAATGGGATACAGAGCAGCAGGCGTCTTTCGACATGATCAAGCGCAAAGTTTGTGAAGCGCCAGTACTGAAATACTTTGATCCGAAATGCGCAACAGAAGGCCAGGGTGATGCTTCTCAAAATGGCCTAGGTTTTGTGCTTCTACAAAATGGACAACCTGTGGCGTATGCTAGCCGCGCACTTACGCCAGCTGAACAGCGGTACTCGCAAATCGAGAAGGAGTTACTTGCACAAGTTTTTGGCCTTGAGAGACATCATGAGTTTGTATACGGTCGTGAAATAGCCCTTTGGACAGATCACAAGCCTCTCGTAGCGATCACACATAAGCCACTAGCTACAGCGCCAAAGCGGTTACAAAGGCTCTTGCTGAGGATGAATCGGTACACAGTCAAGATTCAGTACATGCCTGGACCACAGCTCTATCTCGCGGACACATTGTCAAGAGCATACATAAATGACACAAGGCGCTCTGAAACTGAGACAGAGATAGAGAGTATACATCTCATCGACGGACTGCGAATTTCAGATGCAACGAAACGCGAAATTCAGCAGATGACAGCTGAGGACAGTGCGCTTCGAACTGTTATGCAGTACATCAGTGAAGGATGGCCGTCTTCAATAGCAGCATGCACAATAGAAGCTCGTCCATATTATGGCAGTCGGCACGAAATAACAATGGACGATGGTATAGTCTTCAAGGGCTTACGATGCATCATTCCTCGCGCAATGAGAGAAACAATCAGAGACAAACTGCATGCCGCACATACCGGTATCGAGAGCACACTCAAACGAGCTCGAGAGTGTGTATATTGGCCATCTATCACTTCAGATCTGAAGGACTTCATCGCAAAGTGTGAAATTTGCAATGAGATGCCAAGTGCCCAGCAAAAAGAGACACTCCATTCTCACGAAATCCCAAATCGCCCATGGGAGAAGTTAGGATGTGATATCTTCGAAGTAGACAGTGAAAGTTATCTATGCACAGTTGACTACTTCTCAGATTACTTCGAAGTGGACAAGCTGGGCAAGAAGGATGCAAGTGCAATCATAGGACGTTTGAAACGGCACTTTGCTACACATGGCATTCCGGATTGCGTACAAAGTGACAATGGACCTCCTTACAATTCAAAGGAATTCGCTGACTTCGCTCAGTCATATGGCTTCGAACTGTCCAAGAGCTCTCCAGGATTTCCACAAAGCAATGGAAAGGTGGAAGCTGCCGTCAAGATCGCGAAAAGACTAGTGAAACGGTCAAAGCGTGACCACGGCGATTTCTATCTTAGTCTCCTTATCTGGAGAAATACCCCGACTGCCAGTATGGACAGTTCCCCAGCACAACGGCTACTAGGACGCCGAACAAAGAACAATGTTCCCATGGCAGCACAACTCCTTGAGCCACGGATCATCAAGGATGTGAAAACGCGAAAACGAGCGTCCCAAAAGCGTCAGGCAAAGTACCTACGATGCTAGCGCGAAAGACTTGGAACCGCTGAAAAAGGGAGAGGTAGTGAGAATACAGCCCAAGAAACAGAATGTTGTTTGGGAGAAAGCGAAAGTTGTTGAACAAGTATCGCACAGATCGTACATCGTCGAAACTGAGCAAGGAGTTCGACGTCGCAGGAATCGAAGACATCTGCGAAAGACTTCCGAGCGATATAAACGCGAAAGTGAAATGGTTCCATCTTCGCGAAATCAACAGCCAGCCCAAACGCGTAGCGAAGTGAACAAGGAAATCGTTGACGGTGCAAGAAGTACACTCGTCATGCAAACCATGCCCGAACATGTACAGGTTCCAGCACCAACTCGCCAAAGTCGGCGAAATAAACGATCACCAACATATTTGAAAGACTACGTTTGGAAAAAGTAGATGTTTGAAAAAAGAAAGGAAAAGGACGAAGAGCTTTAAAGAAAGCTGAAAGTATTAAAGTGTTCAGAGTTGCTAGAACATTATGTTTCGTTGTACATTCAGTTTAAGACTTACAGTCAAAAGTGGTTTATTTTTGTTTAAAAATGGTATTAAGTTATTATATGTACATGTAACAGAAATAATATTGAAAAGGACATTTGTTTGCTTTAGATGCTCATCCATGTGAAATTATGAGACAGCAGATAGGGTTAAGTTTGTAATATTATTTTGTATTCATGAACATGACAATGCCAATACATATGAAGCCTATTGATTGTGTACTGTACAATTATACTGAGTACATTATATATTTTAATACGTAAATATGGTGTTATCATTTAAAGACATCAGCAATACTGTAATGCAAAGAATTAGTTTCAACAGGTTGTAGTTACTGTCACTATCCCACTATTATCCATAACTCCGGTTGTTCAGGTACTATTGTAATTGCCATCCACATTATAAAATGCACTTTGATAGTTAATGGTTTACTGCCTTGAATTGCAAGTGACTTAAGCAATTCTTTTATTTGTAATAATAGCCATGTTCTTATTTGTTCAAAAAAAGGAAAGATGTTACAAGATGTAATAGCGCCATCGGTTGTTGAGTTGTAACGATGTACAGTTGTACACGTGAGAAGTTGCCAGAGAATAAGATTGCAGAACCAGTGTCTATTGTCGTCTATTGAGTAACCTATATAGTGAGTGTAGGTGAAAGAGGCAAAAGCTAACAATTCTGTCATTGAAATTTTGGTCTCTCAGTTGTTCATTACCTCACAAAAAATATTTCTGGAAGCGCCTTCTAAAGAAGCACACTCACTAATACCAGCAAACATTCGTCACCTATCGCTCAACAACCAAAATCAAGAAAGGAGGCCTCGCACCCGCCAACACCACATTTTAAACAAGAACTGCTACCGTTTTTCCTTGTACCCCCGGACCATTCCACTCTGGAATTCACTGCCATCAAACATTAAAACGGCGGATGCTTCTACATTTCAGGATCTGCTTGAAAAGGCAGAAACCTAGTGCATAGCCTTGATTGCATAAAGGCCTGCACGTTTACAGCCACCATCTGGAGGCGATTTGTGCAGTATTAACAAGACACAAGACAAAGATCAGGATCTTGTTGTTCTCCGAATCTCAGAATTGGAGCCGGACATCGCTGAGCATCATTGTACCTCTTCTCTTGTGGCGTCATCAGTGGCGTAGCCAGTTTCAACGGCAGTGAAGGACAACTGGGGGAGCTTGAGTTTGTGTCGCTGGCACCGAGTCAAATAAAGCAAAATTTATACACGTCCAAATCAGGATGAAACTAATGTGTTTGTGGGCCGTGGCCGTTATTTTTCCATTTGCCACTTTGTATTCTTTTCACATAATTATGGCTGTTTGTGTTTAAGTGAACTTTATCTGATTTGTTTTATGTTAAGAATTACCCTCGGAATTACCTCATGATTATTATTCTATCAGGAGAAACGTATACGGCGCTAAAGTAGCCTCCCCCATCAAATCTCTGTATAATCATCTGAGTAGATGTAGCATAATATCTGACAATGAAAGATAAAACAAAAAATGATACAGCTAATGAATTTCTCAAAAATTAATCGATCAAATTAGAAAAATGTGCAAAATGTTGTCAGCGCAAGCATGTCATGAAGGCAAAAAGAATAATATCAAAGTTTGAGGAATTACAACTGAGCCTTTGGATAGTATACAAATGATGCACAGGCATGAGTGGATCGGTAAGAAGTGGATAACCCACGAGCGTAGCGAGTGGGTTTTAGACCATTCCAAAGTGCATCCAATTCTTACCGATCCACGAAATATGCCTGTGCAGCATTTGTTTTATAAAATGGGCGCAAAAAAATGTAAAAATCAAACTTTTTCCCAGTAATGGCTAAATGGCTAAATTTACCGACGCATGCCTGTAAATTTACCGACGCATGCCTGTAAATATACCGACGCATGCCTGTAAATGTACCGACGCATGGCTAAATTTACCGACGCATGCATGTAAATTTACCAACGCATGACTGGGGAAAAATTTGATTTTCACATTAAATTATTATTTTTTTTTTAATGATTTTTATTTTATTTATTATTATTTTTTTTGTCGATCCACGAAATATGCCTGTGCAGCATTTGTTTTATAAAATGAGCACAAACAAATGTAAAATTAAAACTTTAGTGAGCCATGCACATATATTATATACTTTTAGTATATAACTCTATGGCCATGCATCAGTATACAAACGATGCGCAGGTATGAGTGGGTCGGTAGGAATTGTTTGCACAAGGTAACTATGGAACTGTTAAACCCACGAGGCGAAGCCGAGTGGGTTTAGACTAGTTTCCATAGTTACCGCGTGCAAACAATTCCACCGACCCACGAAATAAACTTGCGCATCATCTGTTTTATAGAATGGGCATTGTTACGCCCCCCAAAAAATCAAACAATTAAAAATTAGAAAAATTACCGGATGCATGAAATAATTTTACCGGACGCATGAAATGTTTTACCGGACGCATGAATTTTTTTACCGGACGCATGATTTTTTTACCGGACGCATGACATTTTTGACCGGACGCATGAAATTTTTACCGGACGCATGAAATTTTTACCGGACGCATTTTTTACCGGACGCATGACTTTTCATGCATCCAGTACAATTAATTGTCTGCACAAATTTTGCTCTCAACCAATCAGATTGCAGGGATTTATCAACCCATTCTATAATAAAAACTTTTACACGCTAATTGACCAATCAGAATGCAGGGATTCTTAGATACCCATTTTATAATGTAATAATTATGCCATATAGGCTTAATACGAGGGGGGTATGGGTGTGAGGGGTGGATGGGGGCTATGCAGGGCCAGTGAGCGGTGAACCCGGCGGTGAACCCCCACCCTCCTTAGAGAGTTTTGAAATTACATAATTTTCTGGCAAAAATATATTATTTTGTATAAAGCCATAATTATATCTGACATGGGCCATTCCAAAGATTTGGCTCAAGCATTTTAGGCACAGACTGAATCATGTCAATTTCAGTTGGAGGCAAGAAAAGGGGCACTTTTTGAGCACTGAACGACCAAGTTAGTCCCCGCGAGAAAACCGTTGGCCGCAAATCTATAATGCAATACAGACGACAGTAACCTGTGCATGTAAAAAGCTAATATCTAATCAAGTAAATAATAATGCTGATGTGACAAAATGGTTATCAACTTCTAGACTCTATATAGATTCATCTGATTGTGCATGGAATTGGTAGAATATATTTTTTGGAACAAAATACCCCTTTTCAACTTATTAATTTGGACCTGTATAGGCCGATATAACAAAATAGTATTGGTTCCATGCATGATCCTCTGGTTTAGTAAACTCCCATTAGG
>JBAMJV010013198.1:0-35176 GCA_037951105.1 Echinarachnius parma
ACTTACATAAGTTGGAAACAATGAAATAAGAATAGGATTGCAGTTTTAAGACCGCAAAGTGTAAACCCTCTGTATGCGATGTTAATTATGAAAGTGTTGATAATTATGACTTTTTTTTTAAATCATAGTTATTAGTTCCAAATGAATGTGAGCAGATTTCCCGGGCTAGGGGGTGTTTCACAAAGATCCTAAGTTGAACTTAACTCTTAGTTGGACTTAACATCTATGGAAAGCCGTTAGTTTCTTTGAACATTGTTTGTAACCGGTTTGTAAAAAGACACACAAATGTTAATTCAAGTCATTAATATTTCATATTATCATGGAGAGTTCATGGTCTTTATGTAACATTTATGAAAAGTCTAAAATACTTGAAATTTTGCTTTTGAATATATTTTATTCCATAATCCTACTTAGAGTTAGGTTCAACTTAGGATCTTTGGTACTCTATTGTCATAGACGTACACGCTGTGTGCATCTACTCACGTTGACAGAGAGATATTATTTCGATTTTTTTCAATATTTGCCATCATTTGTTTAAGTTTATATATATCATGGAGGATCCATACTGATGTGTTACTGCATCCTGCTACAAAACATTTGTTTCAGGCATTTTCAGTTAAAGGGGTAGTACAGTTTTGGGAAGGCTGAACTTTAGTAACCTAACTTGGACAGTAACATTGTAAACTTATGGTTATAACTCCACCATACTCGAAAGGTATACAAAATAACAAACGACTAAGTAAAAAGCCCGTTATCAGTCAAAAAGAGCCATTAAAACACAAGAAGGCGCTTTCTAAAAAAGCATTGGTTTCAACCATTATTCATGCAAAATTATGCAGTGATGTTTTATTGAAATAATGATTAAATAGTGAGATCATCAACAACTATTAAAAAAACAATTTTTAAAATGTTTGAAAAAGTGCAAGCATTGGTTGTTGTTGTTGTTTTTTTTTAAACATCTAATTATTTGGGCCTCAAATAATTATAAGATCAGATATATTTATTGATATTTCAGCCGTTTCTGGTTCGATTTTGACCAAATAAAGTTGATTCTGCCATTAAAATTGCATGTTCTCTCGATTTCGACACTCAGTTTTTCATTACCTCACAAAATATTGTGATGTGCAGCGCCCTCTCTACCAAAACTAAACTACCCCTTTAAAGTGATCCAGGTAAAGCCGAAGTATTGGCACGATCTATTGGACCATTGTTCAACAACTGTATTTTGATGTGGGTGTCGTTGAATGTGCAGTTCTGTGTGTGATATTTATGGGCGATGTGATAGATTAAAATAACGTTATTTAGCATGCTTTACGGGGAAATTGTGTGTCAAAGAACATCAGAGTGCTTTTAAGAGTGAGGCAGAGGAGCGAATAATGACAAATATTCTCCTCAATAAACAAGGATGATTGAACAGAGTCACGTTAAAAAGAGACTATAAAATGTGTGTGTTATATATCGGACATCGTCTGCTAATGATGGCTTACTCAATGTGTGACGTCATAGTATTTCAGCTGGTTTCGGCGGGACTTTTGATGCCACAATACTGCCTTACGAATTACCACTAATTCATTGATGATAACTCCTCAATATCAATGTTTTGAAACACTTATTTGTAATATTTGTGTTATGAATTACGTATAAAATATGGAAATTCGAGCTGAATCTAAATTTAAAAAAAAACGAAATTCTACTTTAAAGAAAGTAGATCACTCATAATGTGTTTTCAGAGTATGACACTATAACTTATTACCTACATTTTGCAGAAAATCCTATTCGATTTGCTTCAGTGGTCATGGGGAATGAGAGATCTTTGTAAATCATGTCATGGGTTCGTTTCTTTTAAGTTTGACACTTGGATGCTCTTGGCACCCATATGAATGGAAATATTTTGCTCACAACTGTCAGGGCAACTCATAAATGAGTTCAAATTCTGTGCATACCTTTATATCAATGGTGTGTACTTGTGTGAGGTTTTGTTGTTCAAAGATGTATTGATCTCTAAAAAAAACAGATAAGAGAAAGCCATAGGAGGAAGAGCTCAAATCAAGTCTTCCATGAGTTAATGATTTAATTTCTCTATTTTCACACCAATATTTGCAAAACTCAGAAATATGATACCCTTTTACTTCATTTCATTCATTATTTATTTTGTTAGTTGAAAATGAAAGGAAACAAGCAATCACTTTCCCAAAAGATATTTTTGTTCGAGAACACAATGAACAACTTCGTATTTGTAAGGCATGAACAATATGGACAACGCGTCTCCTTACCAAACCTGGAGGGAAGGGACATCTCACATGATTTACCAAGATTTCCAAGATTTACCAAGATCAATACATCTTTCAACAACAAAACCTCACACAAGTACACACCATTGATATAAAGGTATGCACAGAATTTGAATTAATTTGTTAGTTGCCCTGACAGTTGTGAGCAAAATATTTCCATTCATATGGGTGCCAAGAGCATCCAAGTGTCAAACTTGGAAGAAACGAACCCATGACATGATTTACAAAGATCCCCCATTCGCCATGACCACTGAAGCAAATCGAATAGGGTTTCTGCAAGATGTAGGTAATAAGTTATAGTTTCATACCCTACAAAATATTATGATTGTTCCACTATCTTTAAAGTTATCGTTGCATATTTTATTTAATTGTATATGCAGTTCATATTTGATGTCGAGTGTTATGTATGTACTTTCTGTTTTGTGATCGAACATTAATTTGTATGATGCTTTCATGTATATGGCATTGCTATTGATGATTTTTCTGTTGTTAAAGGGATAGTTGAGTTCCGGTAAAGAGAATACAGTTTTGGTCAAACTAAATTTTAGTAACCAAAACCTGCACCATTACACTGCAAACTAATAACTCCACCATGCTCGAAAGGAATAACAAATTACAAATGACTAAGTAAAAAGCCATCCAAAAGGAGCCGTTAAAACTCAAGAGGGCGCTCTCTTAACACTCATCGGTTTCAACCATCTTGAATAAAATATTTTGCATGTGATGTTTTGTTGAAACAGTGAATAGATAGAGCGATAATCAAAGAATTTAAAAACCTCTTTTGTACATTTTTGAAAAGAGGAAGCATTTTAAAAACTTTTTAACGGCTAGTTCAAAATTATCGAATAATTGTGGGCCCCACATTTATTGCAAATGGCTGTTTTGGGATATTCCAGTCATTTCTGAACCGATTTTGATCAAATAAAGTTTATTTTGTCATTCAAATTGTATGCTCTTTCAAATTTGACACTCAGTTTTTCATTATCTCACAAAAAAGTATTATGTGTAGCGCCCTCTATACCAAAACTCAACTATCCCGTTAAAGGCGTAGTTTTGGTATAGAGGGCGCCGCACGAAATAAATTGTTTGTGAGATAATGAAAAACTGAGTGTAAAATTTAAAAGAGCATGTAATTTAAATGGCAGAACAAACTTAATTTGATAAAAATTGGTTCAGAAACGTCTAAAATATCAATACATTTTTCGATTGGAATTTGATTTTTTGTTTTGCTTTAAAAATGCTTACACTTTTTCAAAAATTGTCAAAAGAGGTTTTTTAATTGCTTTCACTTTTTCAATTTTTTTTCTTCAAAATAGTTGTTTATGATCTCTATTTAATAATTATTTCAACAAAACATCATATATGCATAATTTTGTATGAAAAGTGGTTGAAACCAATGCTTTTTTAGAGAGCGCCCTCTTGTGTTTTAATGGCTTTTTAATGATAAAAGGGCTTTTTAACACTTAGTCGTTTGTAATTTGTTTTACCTTTCGAGCAAGGTGGAGTTATAACTTTTAGTTTGTAACGTTATCATGGTTATTGTGCAAGTTACTAAAGCCTAAAGATCAGCCTTACCAAAACTGTACTACCTGTTTAATTTTGGGGAATACAACATGAACAAAGTGTGTTTGTGTGTCGTCCGTGGACCCAGGAATTTTTTAAAGAGGGGGGGTTCAGAAAAAGAATTCTGTCCGCGGGGGGGGGGGAGGGGGTAGTGCTAGAACATTTTCGAAGCCGAGATCAAGTACTTTCAACATTTTCGAGACCGAGACCAAGATGCAGTGGTTGAGAATCCTGTAAGCGGGGGAGGGGGATAGTCCCCGAAGCGGAGACCAAACATTTTCGACATTTCCGAGGATGAGACCAAAGTGTTTCGAGACGGAGATCACGGTTTTTCGCACCCCCCCCCCCCCCCCCCCCCCGGTACGCAGATGCGTCCGGCCGTCAGAGTGGTTTGCATGTCTTGTAAAGCCTAGATTCCCAGTTGGGCAAAACCATGTTACATTCCGGCAAACCCTTCGTCATATTCGGGCAAACTCATTGTTTGTCATTTTCGAACAGATCGCTCTACATTCGGGCAAATTAATGTAATTTTAGGGCAAGATTTCAGATTTAACAAAAACAATTTTCGGGTATCAAATTGATTAAGACCATTTCTGTTTTGAAAATGGGAAGTGTAATTATTCGAGTATAAAAGACCTCAGCCCCCCCCCCCCCCCCCCCCCCGAGGAAAATGTGTCGTCCATGTACATGTACTATGTATGCTGTTATGCCCAAGTAGTGATTATTATTCACTAAAAACAGGTGTATAGACGTTGTATTCAGTTCGTCAGGCAACGAGCATACATGATTCAGAATAAGTTAAGCGAACGGCCCTGAACCTTTTGTTTGAATACAATGATCATGTGTGAATACATTTGGTACCTTTACATAACCTCTGAAAGGGTGTAATGTCGTCAACTCCTCTGCTTGATATATCTTTTGATTACATTATTCTTCTGAGTCAATCTGCCCGAGAAGTAGCTTTTGTGTACAGGTCTGTTGAACAAAAGGTATTTTAGACTTCAAAAATATAATTTGCATGTGAATGATATTATTATGATTCCCGGCATTTGTACTTTGTATCTCTACTTGACTAAAACTGCGTTTAGTCCAATAAAGTAGCAAGGGTAGGAGTTTAGTCAGCTTAAATATGATTGTTGTTTTTTCGCATCAACCCTATTACTTCTCATTTCTACCCCTATATATGATCAATGCTCGTTTTGTTACTTTAACGAGCTATCCATGGTAACTCCTTGGTTACTTGATGAACATCCCGAACAAATATTAAAACAACGGACAAATCTATATCATGAAGAAAGTCTTTGAAAATCTTATAGTCATGCTCTTGTCCAGACGACGGAAAAAAAAACTGATACCAGACTTTATATTTCTCCATTCCTGTGATGATACCTGTCAAATGAAAACGTGAATAGAACATACCAGAAAATAGACGACCACTTTCTAATTATTGTTTAAGGATTGTAGTCAATTGGCTACGTTTTCAAGATTTGATATAATACATAAGGAACCCTTATTTGACGGGAAACTAAAATGTTGCTTGTGAAAAATCTCAAGATTTGCATCCAAAGAATAAATCATGACTGCGATGGCGAACTATTTGGAGACTATAGCAAACGCAACCATGGTACAAAAGCTGCTGCCACAGTCATGTAGACACAATCACAATTTTTCTTCTTCAAATTTCGGTCTCAAATCAAACATCATTCTCGGGCACTCAGTTGGAAAATAATAATTGGGCAAGAGTGGGCGTTCAGTGTCAATGTTTCGTTTCCCGCCACGGGCGAATATCGGGGAACCCCATGCTCTTGACGGTAGTCTTATTTAGAGCCTCGTATGTCTCTGCAAACGTCGCGTCTACAATATGGTGCCTTATTAAAAAGCTATCGTGAATATTCCCAACTGGTCTAGTGGTCAGAGCTCCGCTCTTCGCACTAATCGGCCCGGATTCGAACCTTGGCCGCGTCCATATGATGGTGACGATAAAAAGCTGCGGTCTTAGAAGTAATAATCATAATTGATTAAACACCTCTATCTGTAAAAAAAAAACCACACACACACACATAACGAACCAACCAACCAAAATAAATCTCACCTTTAATATGTCCTATCTAAATGATTATGTTTATCCACTGAGTAAACCATGATATCACATAGAATGGTCATATGATTAATTGTTTCCATAACAAGGAACATAATACAGCCGTTGAAACTACTAAATAATACAAACATATTGTAAATTAAACATTAATTATCTTAAAGGGGACCACCAGGCAAAGAACAACAAATTACTATATGTTTTGGTACCGTTTTGTGATATCAATTAGATACCCAACATTTTGCAAAAGGTTGTGTAATTCATAAACAAAGCGATTAATTTCCACCACTTACGGAACCACTACTATTTCCTGGTTCCGAACGGGCCAAACATTTGCAAGTGCGTCAATGTTATTCACGCGTACGTTTCAGGGGCGTCGATCCTGGGGGGCAGGGGGGGGGGCGGTCGTCCCCCCCCCCCCCCCCCCAATGAAAATATTGGGGGCGAACATATCATTTCGCGCCCCCCCCCCCCCCCCCCAATAATTCCGAAAATGAGGAAGAACAAAATCGAGTGATATAATGCCAAAGAGGGGAAAGACACATTTATCAATAATTAATCTTCAAAGTAGCAGTTTTTTTAGTTTGAAAAGGACTGTAAATCTCTTTTTTGCCGCGCGCTTCGCGCGCATACAGTTTCTCATAATTGCAAGTTTCATTTTGCTTGCGGGAACTCACCTTTCGAAATGTGTTGGGCAGTGTAATTTTTCAAACGCACACCTCACACGAAGTTTATTAAACCCTCATCTATAGATAGCACACCGTCACAGAAAATAAAATAATCTGAAATATATCTTTCAGTCAATTCTGTCCATATGCGCTGAACGCAAATCAAATTGGAATATCATGTGTCCCCCCCCCCCCCCCCCCCCCCCCCACATTTGAAAGTGGAGGAGATTGTCCCCCTCCCTTTGTCATTATGTATGTTTGGTTCCATATACTTCATATTACGTGAAATTTCTGTCTCAGGTGTGCACCAAATCGCACAATTTCACGCCCAAAAATACAAAAGCTCCCTACTGTGGGAGGGGGACACCCCCTCCCACACCCTCCCCCGCTCGGTTGGTTCGCTTCCTCGCAATGTCTCTCCTCCACTTTTGAGAAGTTGTTGACGCCCTTGCTTAGTTCCATGGGAGTCTAATGCCCTGGACTATATCGATGGCTCTATAGTATACAGGATCACGTGGATCCATCTCATGCAAGGCTCAATCTTTTCCTCGCTATGCCATTTAAAAATACGTTACGAGTAGGTTCACTATTTTATACAATTTTAACACCCATGATAGGAGTTGCACATGTCTAAAATCTAAAAGCTTCCGGGGGCTCCGCCCCCTGGACCCCCATTATTGTCCCCAAATGTGGGTGCACCCCAAAGTCAGGTTTTCGAGCCATCAAGACACTTTCAATGAGCGCATAATAAAACTTCCGGGCATGCCAATGTGGGGCTTTTAGCTCTCTCAGTGGTCACTCTGGATTTTTTTTTCAAATTTCGCCCCCCCCCCCCCAATCGCAAAAACGGATCGACGCCCCTGGTACGTTTGTATACAATATAATCCCTGGCGATTCGTTCGCTCTGCACAAGTCTTCGCAATTTAGACCGCATGAACGCATGCTTTAGAATGGTGAGGCGTTTTCCAATTTTTTTTTTTTTTTCTGGAAACATATTTTTGTGAACTTGTTGATGGAATGGAATACTAAAGATGTTACCTTTCTTTAATAAGAATATTATTTTTGGGTGGTGGTACCCTTTAAATCTTGATTCATTGATTTTGTCAAGCTGGTAGATTTTGTTTTGATTCTCACAACATGCAGGCTTACACTTCGGTCTTTCACTATTCTTAACCGTGGTTTAAAATGACGTCATGTGATGCACTTGTGAATTATAGCCTTAAAGGGGACAACCAGGCAAAGAACTACACATAATTATATGTTTTTGGTACCGTTTTGTGATATCAAATAGATACCCAACATTTAACCTAGGGTTGTGTAATTCATAAACAAAGCAATTAATTGCCACTACTTATTATTTCGTGGTTCCGTATGGGCCAAACATTTACGAGTGCGCCAATGCTATTCACGCGTACGTTTGGAGACAATAGAATCCCGGACGATTCGCTCGCTCTGGACAAGGTAGTCTTCGTACATTCAGACCCATGAACGCATGCTTTAGAATGGTGATGCGTTTTCCAATACTATATTTTTAATTTTTTTTACTTGTTGATGGAATGGACTACTAAAGATGTTACCCTTTTTGGGTGGTGGTACCCTTTAATGTGCGACATTGTGCATTCCGTATTGATGGGAGATGTGACTGTTATCTCATTTCAATAGAGTTCAATACAATTGTCTTGTAAATACATCAGCATTGTATAAATATCTCGAGCAAGCCTTATATCAGACATATAAGGAACACACTTAGTGAATTAATAGTAGTATGCGTATTATGTGTAACATTTGTAATACCTTTATTAGGGGACCACCAGGCAAAGGACAACACATTATTATATGTTTTGGTACCGTTTTGTGATATCAAATAGATACCAAACATTTTGCAAAGGGTTGTGTAATTCATAAACAAAGCAATTAATTTCCACCACTTACGGAACATTTCCTGGTTCCATACGGGCCAAGCATTTGCGAGTGCGCCAATGCTTTCACGCGTACGTCAATTATAGATTCCCGGATGATTCATTCGCTCTGCACAGTGCGCTCTGTTGTTGTTGTTTAGAGTTTATTGGCGGTTCATTCAATTCGAATATTTTCGCCAATAACTAAATATTATTTTAATTCTTCTCATTACTTTTCTTTATTTTAATATTTTCATTATTTTTGTTTCTTCTTTTCTTTCTTTTGGGGGTGCATAAACGTTTTCAAACCATCGATAAACAAAACCAATATTAAAGGCATCATCGGGCCAACCCGGCTCGGTACGTTGAGCAGGCTTCTCAACTGACGAATCAGTCTAGGCCCCCCGATGCATGGAGATGCGCTCTGGTCGCCTTTGTTCTATTTTGCACCTGCATCCGATTCCAAAAAACAAAACAAAATTATATATCAAATCAAATCAACTCAAAAAGGAGATTTTCAATTATTCTAAGGCGAGCACAATTGCTGCCATCTCTGCCCTATAAGAGGATGTATAGTTTGAGAGTCTCTTAGATAATGAATAATCATAGTAGGGGACGTAGAAGGCGGCGGCCGCACTCTCCTGTTCTGGTGATTTTGATCCATCAGTATATATTTGCAAATAATTTTTCCATTTTCATGTATTTATCATTTCTATTGTTGCTTGCCTTTGATGCAATTGATTGTCTCTTTTACAAATATAATCATGTAATTCTATTGATATTGAAGGAACATTCAAGTGCCAAAAGGGGATTCTAGAAAAAATCATCTCCTCAACTTCAAAATCAAAAGTATTCATCAATTCCATTGATCTTTGTCCAAAAGCTGTCCTAGAATTATTACCTCCATATATATGAAATTGCCAACAATCTTTAATATCCTCTTTCAAAGGATGATTTTTTACACTTTCAATTCGCTTTTTAAGTTTACAACATAACATTTCTCTTCGTAAGTCTAAGGGCATCTCTCCTAATTCCACTTGTAGGTCTCTGAGAGATGTCCCCTTGCGTGCGCCGGCACATACATATAAACTTTGGTACTGAACTGAATTTAAAATATTTTTAATACTGGGTGCCGCTGAGTCATAAGCTTCACAAGCGTAATCTATGGTTGATAAAATCAAAGATTTATACACCATCAAAAGTTCTTTAGCATCTCCACTCCATTTAGCATGTGCTAAACTTTTGACTACATTTAATTTACGTTTACACCGATTTGCAACATCTGTTATATGAGGCCGCCAAGTAAGGCGTTTATCAAAAATAACTCCAAGATACTTATGCTGTTTTTGAGGAAGCAATTCATGTTCTCTTAAATATAATTTAATATCATTTGATTTATTTGAAAAGAGGACAGGAACTGTTTTCTCTAGAGACATTTTCAAACCCCATGACAAAAACCAAGAATCCAAGGTATTGATGCAATTTTGTATCAATTGTGTATTCATATTTATATCATAACCAAATTTCCATATGACACAGTCATCTGCATAAACTAAATTATGAATGCCAGGGGGCGAAGGGATATCCTTCAACATCACATTAAACAATAAAGGACTAAGAATACTACCTTGAGGTAAGCTATTTTGGGGGTGCATAATTTGGGATTTGCTATCCCCTACTTGAACCTGAAATGTACGACTCCAACAAATAATTCCTTAGAAAAACAAGAATATTTCCTTTAAGGCCTATATTACTAAGCTTAACTATGAGTCCCTTCGTCCAAAGGGTATCGTAAGCTTTTTCCAAATCAATAAATACTGCTAGAGTTTTCATACCAACTCATAAATGTCTTTGTATCTCATTTTCTAAATGCACGATGTTATCTATAGAGCCTCGACTTTTCCTAAAACCACTCTGATTATTATTTAATATTTCATTCTTTTCTATATACCATTGTAATCTTTCTTTTACCATACTCTCCATAATTTTCATAAAACAAGATAAAGAAATGGGTCGGTAAGATGACGTCATAGTAGCATTCTTATTTAACTTCAATACAGGAATTAAAATGGCATGTTTAAATTGTTCTGGTACGATGCCAGTACTCCATATCTTATTAAATAAATTCAACAAAACCTTCTTGGCCATTTGGGACATATTTTGATAAATTTCATAAGTTATACCATCTTCACCAGGAGCCGATACTTTTTTCTCCTTCAAAGTCTTTTCTAACTCCAACATTCATTTATTACCAAATCAAAAATCAAAAATATTATTATAACTTTCCTCAACATCAATTTGCTTAAAAGCTTCAAGCACTTCTCTCTTCTTCGTCTTATGACCACTAACTGAGTTTCCAACGGATGTAAAGTACTCTCCAAACTCATTAGCTTTATCCTGGTCATTTACTATCACCTGTTCTCCTTTATATATTACTGACATTTGTTTAACTTTCTTCCCTATATTACCATTTAACATTCGAATAAAATTCCATAATTCCCAAACAGATGTAAAACGATTCAATTTCATAGCGTAATTTAACGAAAAGGTTCGTTTTGCCTGCCGTATAGTCCACTGGGCATCTCTTTTCTTATCTTTATATAATTGAACGTTTTCTACACTCCAACATTTCATCAATTTATTTTTTTCCTTATTTCTTGCTTTTATCTTTACATTACATTCTTCTGTCCACCACGGGACTGCATTACAACCTTTTCCTTTCTTACTACTTAATAACTCATTTAATATATCATATAAACATTCCATAAAGTTTGCATAGAATACATTTACATCATCATCATATAATGTTTCCATATTCATCCTTTCTTCACTCAATCTTTGAAAGGCTATCCAATCCATTTTTTAAAGGACCACCTAAAATATTGATTTTCTTTTTTGTCCTTTTCCCTATTATTAACACTATATTGAATGCAGACTGGGTAGTGGTCACTTCCAAACTTGTCTGCAAAGACCGACCAAGTACACTTACTGGCTATCCCCGATGAGATCAAGGATAAGTCTAAACATGACGTTCTCCCAGAAATGGGGTCCAAACGTGTACCAGATCCATCATTTAAAATAACCAAATTCTGTTTCAACAAAAAATCTTCTATTAATCGGCCATTTTTATCAAATTTTTCACTCCCCCATAAACAATTATGGGAATTAAAATCTCCTACTATTAATAATTTATCTTTATTTTTAACATGCTTAACCAAAGTATCCAAAATAGCATTGGTTATATCATTACATGGATTATAATAATTTACGACTACTAAATGATTATCTCCATAATATATATAATATATAATATATATAATATAATATTCCTATAATATATACTAATTGCATTTCTATGTCTGTTTCAATTTCCACATACTCATAATTGATAGAAGTATGTATATATATATAGCACATCCACCTCTTCGTTTATTAATTCTATTTTTTACAAAAACATGAATAATTTGGAATATTAATTATAATATTCCCCTCGTACCAAGTTTCCTGAATACAAATTATGTGAACAACTTTTTCTTGCGAGTTTAAATAATTAATCAATTCTCCACTATGTCCATTCATGCCCTGCGCATTCCACTGGAGGATGAGTAGCGCAGTCATAATTAATTTAAGTATCACCATCTTGAGTTCCTCGTTTTACTGCATAAAATAGCTTATCTACGACTGACCTAATTATTCTAAGGCTATCTTCTTGTGGTCTGTCTTCTAAGAAACCCGATACTAATTTTTAAATATAAAAAATAAATTGTATCACTTCCTCATCTGAGGCCAATGTTAAGAAATTGGCTGTTTTCTCTTGAGCTGGTACCGCAGGAGGGGGTTTTACAGATACGTTAGCTGGCCGCTGAGTCTGCTGAGAGGGCCCAGGGGGTCGGTCTTCAAACGCAGCTGGGGGGACAAATGGGGTGGGGACGTGTTGAGGGGGGGGCACCCTGTCCCCTGCTCAGCTGTGATGATTGTGTTATTACTATGGGATTGGTCGTTTTTTCTGACCCCTTCTCCAACAATTGCTTTGCTGCCTGTGCGTAAGAAACTTTGGATTGAACTTTTATTTTTTGTACTTCTTTCGCCTTTTTGGCTTCTTCACACCCATTGTAGGCAGCCGAGTGATTTTTGCCGCAATTGGCGCATTTGTGTACATCTTTTTGAGGGCACTCATCGAAAGTGTGCGGGCCACTACAGCGAACACATCTATTCTTTGATCTGCATTGATGGGAGACATGACCGTAGCGCTGACATTTGTAGCAGCGAACAACAGGGGGGATATATTCTCTAATGCTATGGTCACAACCACAAAAAGTAGCCTGCTCGGCGGCCGGGCGGCGAGTTTTTAGCCAAAATCGCTCGGTCACCGAGCGGCGGCCGCCCAGGCACCGCTGGTTTTTAGGCATCGCTCGGTCGCCGCTGAAGTTTTAGCGCGGAGTTAAAATTTGGGCGGCGCCTGCTCACTTTTCACTCGCCGCCCAAAATACGCTCGGTGGCCGAGCGGTCGCCGTCCGGGCACCGACCTAATCGAGCGGTCGCCGTCGAGCGATTTAGGTCAAAAATAGGTCAAATAGGTCATCGGCTGCCGAGCGGTCGCCGCCCGGTCGCCGCTGGGAGATCAGTCGGTCACCGGGCGGCGACCGATCGGCAGCCGATGACCCATTTGACCTATGTTTGACCTAAATCGATCATTGTTTGGTATATATATATAGGCGCTCCACAAAAGTGTGTGTGTGTGTGTGTGTGTGTGTGTGTGACTTTCGGATGCAAAGGTGTCTAGAAAATGTGTTAAACATGCATACTTTGTTTTGCAAGTTGATTCATGGCTGTCATACTATGCACACGCTATTATGTACGCATACACACACGAACACACACACACACACACACACACACAAACACACACACAATACATGCGAGTCTATACATGTAATCGTATCATTTTACTCTTTCATGTACCACCGCACTATGCGCTTTAGTCCTGAATTCTGAAAACGATTTTAGGCTAAAATTTATTATATCTTCGTTATATCTTCGTCACTAAAATATGACACTGTACTTAAAGGGATAGTTCAGTTTTGGTAGAGAGGGCGCTACATACAATGATTTTTGTGAGATAATGAAAAACTAAGTGAAAAATTTTAAAGAGCACAATATTTTAAAGCCAGGATAAACTTTATTTGATCAAAATCGGTTCAAAAACGGCTGAAATATCCATAATCATAGTCATTTGTAATAAATGTGGGGCCCCACACTTATTCGATAATTTTGAACCAGCCGTTAAAAATAAAATAAAAATGTTCCTCTTTTCAAAAAGTAACAAAATAGGTATTTAAATAGTTGTTGGTTATTTCTCTATCTAATCACTATTTCAACAAAAAATCACATGCACAATAATGTATTCAAAATGGTTGAAACCGATGAGTGTTTAGAGAGCGCCCTCTTACGTTTTAACGGCTCTTTTTGAATGATAATATGATCTTTACTAAGTCATTTGTAATCTTGTGTTCCCTTCTAGAATAATTATTAGTTTGTAGTTTAATGATGCAGGTTTTGGTTACTAAAATTCAGTTTCACCAAAACATTACTCTCCTTACCAGAACTTAACTATCCCTTTAAGGAATAGCGACTTGCGAAAACATATTTTAGTGACGGAGATATGACGTAGATACAATTTTAATATAATTTTAACTTAAAGTGTTTTTCAGAATACACCCCACTAGTCTTCAATTTTTACTTTACTGCAAATTAAAGACTCTTCATTAAAAACAAAGAATAAGGTACAAGGAAAGGTCAGAGTAAATTCAGTTAATACTACATTGTATTATGCTTGATTTACTTGGCACATCTCAGGTGACAAATCATACAAACAAGGCAATTACCGTAATATTTCTCGCCCGCTTGCGCACTTTTGGTTACAAACAAATGCAAGGTTGTGTAATTATCAAACATTATAAAGTCGTGCAGGTAAACTTTCACATTTACCATCGTAACGGTATCCGTACGGAACCCAGGTTGCCCGGCGGAGCCCGGCGGGTCGCCGCCGGTACGCCTACGGGACACCTACAGGTGACCCGCCGGTCACCGTGTCGCCGGGCGATTTCTTAAAAATCAGCCGGTGACCGGTGGGAGACCGCTCGGGAACCGGTGGGTCATCGGTCGGTCACTGCCGGGACGCCGCGCGGAGAAACTCCCTAATTTAGCCCAGTTGTGACCTAAAATCGACCGGTGACCGACGGGACACCGACAGGGCACCGCCCAGGCACCGCTGGGGTTCTACAGCCTGCTCGACTTCCCCAAAATCGTTGGGCGATGCCTAAATTCCAGCGGCGACCGAGCAGGCTACAAATCGGGCGGTCGCCGCTCTGAGTTGTGACCGTAGCATTACTTTGAACTTTTGATAGCACAGCGCTACATCTTCAGGCAAGACCGTACTATCAAAAGAGATAATAACACTGCGTGTGGGAATCCATTCAATTGGATTTACACTAGCCCCATCTTTATTTTGCTGTTTTCTTTTGATTCTTTTTACGCCCACTACCTTTTGTCTCTTGAGTTCCCCTTGAATATCTCCTTCGCTCATCTCGCTCGGTACCCCCGAGATTACTCCCCTCGTCTGGTTGATACCATTTTGTATTTTGACGGGGGTGTTTCCAAGCGTTTGTATCCCCAACAACAAGTTATACTGTTTTACATGAAAACATTGGACTAGAATGCCCGATCTAACTGGTTTTATGTACTCGGGGCTTGTGCCGCTAATTGTTTGGATATCCTTCGCAATGCGAATCAAATTAATGTTTCGCAATGACTTTTTTGTATCTATCGGCACGATAAACACCTTTAAGTCAAAACTCTTTGGCTTTGTTTGTGCCCTTGGTGTCATGAACGGGGTATCATGCTCTTGGTCAGATGACGAGTCTTTTCTAAAATTCAAACTTTCCACATTATCATTGAGACTACCTCCTCGGCCTCTCTTTGTTGGGCGTCCACCCACTCTCGTAAAACGATGAGAGTTCTTTCTATTTCTAGGTGTACTCCCTCCAGGGTCAGAGGGAGCCGAGTAAATCATTTCCCCGGCTGATGACCCCGCCATAAGAGACCACGGGTCCTTTTGGCGGGAAATTCAATAATAGATACAATATATACGGTGCGGTGCTATAGTGAGGTGCAATCATATACGAAAATGAGCCCAAAATGTTTGCTTACCTGTCAGTACGCGATCGTGAGTATAACCAAAGACACTACAAGGGGAAGACTGGACACTGCGCCGGTTTTGTACAGCGATCGATGAAACGCTGAATTTCGTACATGGGGAAGGGCGCCCCTAGCGTTGGGTAGGTAAACTTCTTGTTGTTTTCGCGCGTAGCCATTGAAAACACAATAGGGAACTGGTAGTGAAGTATCAAATTCCTTCTTATTTTTGCTTTTTTATCTCAAAATGTACACCAAATATTAAAAGGAGTTTGTTTCTAAGTTTGTCTGTTTACAGGTGAAAATTTCCAAGAAATATTTAATAGTAGACATGCAGAATCAACATTCACGTACAAGTTTCTTTGCTTGCTGTTAAAAAAGAACTCATCAGGATTGTTGCTGTTACCTGTGTCATGGTTTGAAATCAAAATAGTAACATTTAGTTGAATACCTCTTTTCTCTTTATATGAAGAATTGTTGTTAACAAGAGTGTCACATCCGAAACACAAGCATTTTGTTAACTGTCACATCGGAAATGCGATGCCTCACAAAATCCAAGTCAAGTTAAAGTCATGCAGGAAATCTGGTTCCTCTTTTCACTTTCTTCTCCAAATTCGCAGATTAAAACATAATGTTCACTTCTCATTTTCTATGCAAAAAACTACAGAAGAAAAAAAAAGATATGCAGGATTTGAAAATTTTCATCTTTGTTGACAAATTTGCTAAAATAGTTTTTGCTAAAAAAATGTTCACATAAAATTTCATATTTCATATTTATGTATCCATGGTGAATGAAATGTTATAAATCAAACTAGGGACAAAAAATTAATGAAATTAACTCCTGTCCATGTGGATATCAGGATTTAGATTACTAGAAGTATGAACTTGAAATATATGCAGACATATATAAGGCACACTTGTTTTTTGATATTTCTGCTATTTTAGCAAATTTGTCAACAAAGATGAAAATTTTCAAATCCTGCATATCTTTTTTAAACATTTTCATTCACCATGGATACATAATTGATCGAAATAGCCCATTATATGATGCATCAAAACTGTTCAACATTCTACCTATTCATTTACGAATTATACACGACGTTAAGATATTTAAAAAGGAAATAATGAAGCTAACCATACTAGATTTATAATTCATGTGCATATTAGCTGTTCAATGATTGTTATACTCATGTACTTATGTCTTTTGGTTTCCTCGTTCATTCTGATTAATATTTGTAAATTATTATTACCCCTATCTTTGTAAATATGTTTTTTCTGTTTTTTTCTCTCGTTAAATAACCTGTTTGCAATGTATATTTTGTATTATTTTATGTATCTTATGTATTTCTGTATTCTTATGTTTCACGGCCCTGCTGAAAAACAGCTTGTAGCTGAAAGCGGGCATTTTATTATTGTATATACCGTGATTAAATAAAATAAACAAACAAACAAACAATAAATGGTCATGTGTCATGAACTCGCCTCCCAAATAGGGTGGCACCGTTACATTTTGGGATTTTTTGCAAACATTTTCTTAATTTGTTTCAAAACTACAAAACCTTTCCTAACAAATTTGGTATCATTTTAAAGAACTACCAGAATGCTATCTGTATGCAAAGTTTCAAAGGTACACCTCTTTCCAAAATGGAGATACAGCTATTTTCGACCTGCTCGCCATTGTTCCCTATTGTGTTTTCAATGGCAACGCGCGAAAACGACAAGAAGTTTACCTACTCAACGCTAGAGGCGCCCTTCCCCATGAACGAAATTCAGCGTTACACAAAATCCCCGAAGTGTCCAGTCTTCCCCTTGTAGTGTCTTTGGTATAACATGATCCTAATCCAAACAATTATCCTCACAATTAATATATAATCCCAAAATAAGATATATCCAAATTATAGTTCGTAATCAATAAGGACGGAGAGGCGACCCATACGTGCCGCACCCGCGCCACTTTAGTCTCTGGCTCTGCACGCATATGGCTCTGGTTTTTTAGCTCATCCGGCCCAAAGGGCCCGATGAGCTTATGCCATGCCGTGGCGTCCGTCGTCCGTCCGTCCTTCCGTCCTTCCGTCCGTCCGTCCACAGTTTTCAAAATGCTTCTTCTTCGTTATTTTTCAACCGATTTTGATTCTGATTGTTTCATAAGATAGGGCTAGGAGGGGGATTTAAAACTTCTACACAGAATCGTGAAATTCATTATATATGCTAATTTATGCAAATTTATTCGAAATCACAAAAAATGCTTCTTCTCCTTCATTTCTTGACCGATTTTGATTTGGTTTGCTTTATCTGGTAGAGCTAACTTTGGTACACTAAACTTCTACACAGAATTTTGAAATTTTTCTCCATTAATTAATTATGGTAATTTATGCAAATTTATTCCAAAAATCACAAAAAATGCTTCTTCTCCATTTCTCGACCGATTTTGATTTGGTTTGCTTTATCTGGTAGAGCTAACTTTGGTACACTAAACTTCTACACAGAATTTTGAAATTTTTCTCCATTAATTAATTATGGTAATTTATGCAAATTTATTCCAAAAATCACAAAAAATGCTTCTTCTCCTTCATTTCTCGACCGATTTTGATTTGGTTTGCTTTATCTGGTAGAGCTAACTTTGGTACACTAAACTTCTACACAGAATTTTGAAATTTTTCTCCATTAATTAATTATGGTAATTTTTTTTTTTTTTTTTTTTTTTTTTTTTTTTTTTTATTATTATTATTTTTTTTTTAAATAAAAAAAAAAAAAAAAATTTTAATTAATTTTTATGTCCCTTCCAGGGCATCACATTATTATTTTTTGACCAGTTGAAAAGTGTACCACATGAAATTTGCGATATTTGATGTTGCGAGATGCCGGATGAGCGCTACGTCATTGACGTTCTGGTTTAAAGGTGCCAAAAGGCTTAATGGCACTTTGAGGGCCTGTATTTTTAAAAACATACTGAACTGAAAACTTATTTTTGTATTTTCTTATAGCATCCACCTAGATTGATCTTCCATACCTTAACGAAAATATTTGGACTTCCCTTTATATAGGTCAGATAACCCTAAAGGGCCAATTGTTAACGGAAATTTGTCAACCAAAAATGGGTTCAATTATTTTCAGGTATAAAAAAACACTAACAGATTTTTTTGTTTTTTTATTTGTTGATAATTATGAACGAGTGTGAGTTAAAATTTCAGAAAATTAACGGCGCTTAATATGTAAAGTAATATTTTGACAGTACAATGCCATCAAAATTGGTGTTTCGGACGTTACATCCTCCGTTAACAATTTAACCCCTCATTACCCCTACCAGTATCATAATTTATTAAGTTTCCTCATCATATTGCCTAAAAGGGAAATGACTGATTTCTTCAGCCAGCGATTAAAAAAAAAAAAAACATGAAATGCACACATGCTCTCATTTTCCGTTAACAATTTTGTAACGTCCGAAACAATATTTCTTTAGAAATAATTTTTAAAAGGGGGATAACACAAACAATTATTTATCTCAGTTTTGAAGAGACTTGATGTACCTTCCCATCACAGAAAAAAAAATGCAATAACTTATTGTATTATGATTATATCTTTAAAGTTAACTTTCCGTTAACATTTGTAACGTCCGAAACAAATGTAACGTCCGAAACCAAAAATGTAACTTATAAGCTCATAAGTCACAGGAAAGGGAACATTATATGAATCAATCATCATAATATAAAATAGTATTCATTTTGAAACAAATTTACACATGAATTGGGTAATTAATTGCCAAAACAAATGTTTGAGATCAACCAATGTAAACAAATGTGTTTCGGACGTTACATGGGGTAATTGTTAACACAAAATTGATATTTTAGTGCATTTATTTTCAAAATGATAATATATGGTTATTATTATTCATTTAGATCATGTAAATTAAACATAATCATCAAAATACATGATCCTTTGATAACATTTAGATGCTTAGTCTGCCCCAAATCCACATTTTCACTAATTTTTCATCGATTTTTCTCAGCTAATTTTTAACCACTAAAGATTTACAAGACACTTGATATAGTGAATGATATGACTAATCTACTTGGAACAATAACCTTTCTTTTGTGGAACTGAAACACTACCTGCTGCAACAACTCCTGTATTTTGTTTACCATTTACATAATATTTTGTATGGTATTGTGAGCTCGTTTCGGACGTTACAAAATGGTGTTAACACACATTTTGATTGCACCAAAAATTCAATTTGGAACATTTAAAAAATTTTATCTACATTTTTCATGATCTATATGCTTCCTGCTCCAAGCAAAAGTGTTTTGAAAAATAAATTATCAGTTATTTGTCTCTGGGAAGGAACTTTTATTTATAAAATGTGAGGAATTGCTATTTTTGCCTCATAATTGTTCATGTTGTAAAGTACACACAGAACTACATGTATACTGATTTTGTTTTTTTGTATCACATCAAATGCATTATTAGGTTGATTGCCTTTATAATGTTCTATAAGAAACAAATGTTAAGTCTCTGTTTCATTATTCATTTAGTGGAAATATAGACATTTTCATTTACAGAGCCTTTTAGTGGTATACAAAAGTACAGTATAACTATGCTAAATTTACTCAAAGTTGCAAAACATGTTTTTTTCATATACTTAAACTTGATAAGAAGAAAATAATCTGCGTTGATCCACATGTTTTACTGACACTAATTAAAATGTTAATCATTTGTATTAAAAAAATCCACATGTTAAAACAAAAGTTAGTTTTGAAATACTATATGGCATATGCCATGTAAACTATAGGTACAGTACATGTACACCAAGATAATTCCTTATCTTATTCTTAAGGCAATTTCCAGAACATTACTGGTTTATGATCAATTACATTTTTGCGCAAGTCAGCTATGTTTGAAAAATGTAACCATATCTTTATGTGGTACATACAAGTGTACTGTACATGTGCCATTATAACTTGAATTCGAGGTTTTGCTAATATCATATTGATCAGTAATGCATTTATGACAGTTATTCTAATTTTCGATAATAGTTTAATAGTTTGATAAAATTAGTTTGAGCTTCATGTTTTATCAAAATAAAAAAATGGAAAATTCAAATCATATACAATGTATGTCATTGTACAATTTACATATACTTTTATCTTTTGTAAAATGATGAAGGAAACTCTGGAAAGTCACATCGATCATCCTTTGACTGTATATTAATAACAGTTTCTAATTGCATGTAATATTTGTACAAAATCTTGGATTTTGTCTATCAATATGGACTTCATTCACTATCCCTTTCGTTGGGAGTTCAATTAATGCACATATTTATCGTTTATGGGTTTTGCTTGCAAAATCGTGCAAACAAAGCGAGTTAAGATATGTTTTGAAGTGATGTTAACACCATGTAACGTCCGAAACAAAATAGGGTATGTCATAACATAATGCAACTTTACTACAATAAATTACAGATCACAATTTTCAAATTGTAGTTATTGTAGTACTAGGTACACAGTACTTCATAATTTCACTAAAACCCTTAAAATTGTCTCTACTTTGGAGATCTGAACATAAATCAAGTTTATATGTATTGTACTGTACTATAATGTCTAGATGGTTGATAGAAGACCCCTTTCTGTGCTATGAAGTTAATTTGACCATTTCAAAGAAGAATTTGGATAGATTTACATCTAAACATATATTTTCTGTATTTAAATATTCCAAAATAGCAAAGATTTAAACCACAACTGGTCATAGAAGTGTAAAAAAAGGGTAAGTGTTAACAATATGTAACGTCCGAAACACATACAAGAATCAAATTTGAATTTTGTTTGCGAGTGTTTTGCTCCAATTTTATATCATGTAAATATGTCCTATCATGTATTGTTTCCATACAATAAGTTTGAACCAACAACAGTCAAACAAATTTGCATTACAAAAACTTTAAATTGCAAAATTCTAATTTTAAGGCTATTTTTCACTTTAAAATGACCTAAAAACTCAAATTTAAGAAACAGAAGCCCCGAAAATGGCACACATGATGTCAGAAGCCCACTTTAATTAGTTTTATTATTTGTAATGCCATTTGGAATAGTAGGATTTTAGTATGGCAATGTGAAAATATATCATATTTAGGAAATCCTAAATGTCCATAGATATTTCGCAGAATTGGGGATAGATTAAGCCCAGATATTTATATTTCACTAAAATATAAGTTGTGTCAATGTTAAAAAAACATGTTTGAAGTTAGTTCACTTAATTTCAATTTTGACCATGTTGGTTGACACATTTGGCATCTTTAAAAAAACCAGTGCCATATAGTCTACGCAATTCAGACCGCATGAACGGTGATGCGTTTTCCAATTATTTTTGTTTCTTTCTGAAAACATATTTTTGTGAACTTGTTGAAGGAATGGAATACTAAAGATGGTACCTTTCTATAATAAGAATATTATTTTTGGGTGGTGGTACCCTTTAACTCGATCTTAGATCGAATAAATTGTTAGCGCGTTATTTCTACATTGCAACGTTAAGCCTTGCCGAAAGGCTAACTTTGGTATTCCCCATCAGCTTTGCCGCCAAAATGAACGCCAAGTTGAAAATATTTGAAAGGAAAGGGAAAAAAGAATAATAATGTTCTATTTGCCTAAGCAACCCAACGATTGAAGTAGGGTGTGAATACTGAATCATTTTGCCAACGATTATACATTTTCATGTGTTTTATTTTAATTATTTGGTAGACCACAATCCATAACATATTGTGAAAGAGAACATAATTATATTAATTTGAGATTTTCAAATTATTTTAAACTGTCCAGTCCTTGTGCACATTTAACCTTATTTCCACACACCCCTAAACAATGTGGAACGACCCATTTTGTCTCACTTTTTATACCAAGTATAAATAGTTTGGTGAATTGCAAATGTTCCTCTTTCACGCCGCAACCGTTACTCCCAGCATAATCAGTAAGTACATGTACCAATTTTTTTTTGCTATGATTTTTTTAACATAAAGATATTAATTAGCAACTAAACGATTCCCAAGCTCGTCGAGTGCATCTTGTCCATAAATTGTCTATACGTGTATTATGGAGTCCCTTTTACAATTTTAAAGTTAACAGGCATAATACCTATTTGAATTTTGCCATGAGTGTAGGCCTACCTTTATTTACTGGTGTTTTTTTTAATGGAAGTGCCCCTATATCATGCTATGGCCTGGTCACATATAGCCGACGCACGGCCAACGCACGGCCAGCGCATTGAAAATTTGCCATTTTGGCCAGTGCGTCGTCGTGCGCTAGGTGTGCGTCATCATGCGTTACTCATGCGTCGAGCGCGCTGGACCAACGTTTTGCATTCGTCGTCATTCGCTCTGTGCGTCGAGATTTTTTGTGCATGCTCAAAACTGTGCGCAGAGCTCGACGCATGGATGTACACGCCAGAAGGACGCCAGTCACGCGCAGAGCACGCTAGACCAACGCCAGACATACGCGGAGCACACGCTGTGAACTCGTTGTGAGTTCGTCGGCTGAGGTCTAGCGAACGCCTAGCGCACACCTAGCGCACACCTAGCGTGCTTCAAACGCATGCCCAGCGAACGTGCAGCGAATAAGGGCGAGCTGAACGTGTGCAGAACGGGTCTCTAACGCACCCGACGTTCTTATAGCGTGTTCCTAGCGTATAGCTAGCGTGTACGCAGCGTGTACATAGCGTGTAGTCAACGCGTCCCTGCACACCATCTCCCCATCACTTCTCATCCGACCCTCATGGTTAATGATAGAGGTTCCTACTGATCACTTCTAGAAGAACCACCTCGGAAGATGGATGGATTTTAATGTTATTTGACATGAACTACCAGTATTGTGTTAAATTTATTAATTGCATTAATTGCATTCATTTCAGGGCCCTGCAAAGTTAAACAAATGCTAAAACCCACCCACCCCCTTTCTCCAAAATGGACATGGAAAGAAAACTCAAATCATATTAGGACTTTTTAAAAATCTTGAAATGATTTGAGACGAGTACGGTGCAGTTTTTCACACTTAACCTTTATTTTGGTGATTTTCCCCATTATTTGTTGTATCTATTTTGTATCCAAAATGCCCCTTGACCCATCCACCTACTTCCAATTATGTTATGGATGTTTGAATTTGTTTAATGTTGCAAGGCCTTTTTATAGATAAACACGCTAATAATACAAGTTCGGCAATTCAAGTTTGAGCTCTCATATCCATGGATACGTATTACCCTTCACAAATATGGTATCATTGAATGCTTGTTGATTCCCGAGGGTGTTTCACAAAGCAATATTTTGTTATCATGACAAATTTGTCATAATAAAACATTCTTATGGCATGTATGGTAGCATTATTTATGGGGACCTTTTGCACAAAATTTGGTGAAACTTTTGCGAAAATTTAGCTAAAAGTACGAATTTGGCTAAACTTATATTCTGTAAATTCTCGTTGCCCGGATCCGGACTTGGGCAGGTTTTCCAGGCGCGCGAAGTTGTCCCTCATTCCCTTGAAGATGGGATACTTCTTTGGACATGATGTCCGCCTGTTTCTGCCATGCAGCATTTTTCATGTCTGGCCTCCTGTAATGGGTGACCTTTTTGTTCCAAATCATTTCATTTTCCTCCAAGAAGGCGACCATCAATTCCTCCTCGTCATCGGACAGCTTGTTGGCCCTTTTGTCCTTCTTTGTACCCTTCTTGATCTTGACGACAGACGATGCCTGCGAAGCCAGCGATACATGGCTGTCTACTGACCCAGCATGTGAGTGAGTAGGGGAGCACTGACGGGATGATGATGGAAAGGATGTAGCATCCTCGACAGCATCCTCAACGGCAAAAGCAGAGTCCAAGCTGTGCAGCTCAGGGTCCAGGCTAGGCGGCTCAGGGTTCAGGCTGGGCTGCTCAGAGTCAGAGTCTAGGCTGTGCAGCTCAGGGTTCAGGCTGGGCTGCTCAGGGTCCAGGCTGGGAAGCTCTTTGCCTCTGCCCTTGCCTCTACGACCGCGGCCACCAATAACAGGAGCAGATGGTGTCTTCTTCATGGGCTTCATGGACAGTGGGTTCATTCTCGTGGGTGGCATCTTGAAGAGGTTGTACACTTGGCACTGCACTAAATTTGATATGACAACACACTGGACGCTGTCTTTCGCGGGCTAGCTGTGCGTTGAGCGCGCGGTGCATGCGCGGTGCATGCGCTCTGCATGCGCTGGCCGGGCGCTGGCCATTCGTCCAACACGCTAGCAGCACGTGATGCATTCGTTGCGGTTTTTAATGTATACGCTCTGTATGCGCTATGTATGCGCCCTGTATACGCACAGCGCGTTAGCAACACGTTATGCATTCGCTGTAAGTTCGCTAGCCTCCCCCCTAAATCCTGACAGGAGTTGGGCGTACAACGACGCACTCCCATTTTTCCCGAATTTTCAGTGCGTTGGCCATGCGTTGGCCGTGCGTCGGCTATATGTGACCAGGCTACATTTTTTTTCTGGAAATAACCGTCTTGCGTTTAGAGTGACTTTTTATATGAAACATGTACGCGTCCACCAACGAGCTGTTCGCCCGCCCGTCCGTCCCAAATCAATTTAAACTTGGTAATAAGTATACAAGTCATATCGGTGTGACAATGAAAGATTTGATTTGGGGGCATCGACAGGGTCTGTGCAATGGCGGAGGTGTTACTTTCGACTGCGCGCAGTAGAAGATCGCTCGGGTTTTTATGAAATTCCCCAAAACTACAAAAATGCAGTCAATCATGTATTGCTCATTAAAGGGATAGTTGAGTTATGGTAAAGAGAGTACAGTTTTGGTCAAACTGAGTTTTAGTAACCAAAACCTGCACCATTACATTACAAACTAACAGTAATAACTCCACCATGCTCGAAAAGAATACAAAATTACAAATGACTAAGTAAAAAGTCTGTTATCATTCAAAAAGAGTCGTTAAAACTCAAGCGGGCACTCTCTCAAAACTCATTGGTTTCATCCATTTTAAATAAAACATTGTGCATGTGATGTTTTGTTGAAATAGTGATTCGATAGAGACATAATCAACAACTATTTAAAAACCTCTTTTGTAAATTGTTGAAAAGAGGAAGCATTTTTAAAACATTTTTAACTGCTGGTTAAAAATTTTCTCATAATTGTGGGGCCCACATGTATTACAAATTGTAATGTTTATGGATATTTCAGCCATTTCTGAACCGATTTTGAATAAAGCTTATTCTGTCATTAAAATATTATGCTCTTTCAAATTTGACACTCAGTTTTTCATTATCTCACAAAAGAAAAAAATTTGTGTAGCGCCCTCTATACCAAAACTCAACTTTCCCTTTAAATAAAATATAATTGATGTCATTTCGGCGGGGACCTTAGTATCAATGTAGCTAAAGAAAGTCCTTTTTACAGGGGCCTGAATAATGCTCTTTAGCCTTTAGGGTGTCGCTTACATAATAAAAGACCCTTTAAATCAACTAACTGATTATGATTCCGACGGGAGATTTGAAAATATCCTTAACAACCGGTCAAGCAATCCAATCTCTGGCTCGATTCCAGGCAAAAAATACACTTCTTTGCTCACTTTCATTCAATTATTTCCAGTAAGTCTTTCTTTATATGTTTTTATTTAATACAAACAGATGTATCCCTTTAGGCAATCCTTCGCACACTTTTTCTTTTAAGTTTGATAGCTTCTGATAGAATCTTGTTAGCGTCAGGTTCGTTGAGATCCATTCGACAGTTCGAACCCCACATTTCTTTGCTCTGAAATTTTCGTTTAGTTAATCCTTTTAAGTGGACTTCCATACGATTTCAAGCTTCTAATAATTGAAAGACAGATATTCTAGGTCACACAATTTTGTATTAAAAAAAGTATGATTGTGGATTCTAACTTCTGAATGATTATAGGCATCTGGACAATAAGCCCTTTGAAATTCAATCATAGTATAATAGGTCACCAACAATACAATGGGTGATTTCAAACATGGTGTTTAAGGCCGGTGTTAGTGTTTATTAGACACTAACATCGGCCTTAAACAGCATACTTGAAATGACTTAGTGTAAGGATGGTGTTAACAGATTGACCTCGAATTTCGCCGTAATACAAACTTCCGTTTCTGGCAGGCGGTGTTTATTGTTATATGTGAATATACTATCGTAGATGGTGTTGGGCTAGTGTTAGTGTTTAGTCAACACTAACGGTAGCCTTAACAACGTACTTTAAATGAGTTGGCGTTAGACGTTTGACCTCTATTTGACGTATTTCCGGCAGTGCCACTTGGTAGCTGGTGTTTAGCGTCGTCTGCTAACCAGCCAAATGGTGTTAGTGTTGAGACTCTATATGCAAAACTCCATAGAGAACACTAATCCCTAAGGGATCGAAATGAAAATCATTTCAAGTTCAGCTCGGGTGTTAGTGTTACTGTTAAGGTGGGATTGACAGTGGGCCTATCCGAGCATTAAAATCACAATTCTTAACTGAAATGGTGGTGTTTTCGTTAGTCTTAGCATGTAAAAAGGGTATCAACCTAGATAATTTGTGAAATTTTACTTGTCGCACATCAATGCTTAATTGACCCGGGTAAATGGGCAGCTGCTTGTGTCGAGCTATATGTACACTATCATACAGAGGTGAATATTTCCTGTGATGCTTGCAAAATTGGTACTTACTTTTCAAACACCTTATTCTTAAAACAATAATGTTTTTTTCTAAATAATTATACGTTCTAATTTCCATGTTTTAAAAAAGCCTATAAATGACTGCTACCTTTAATAGACTTATTGTACATCTTTTCAGTTCGATGATGAGAATGAAAAAGATCAGAATCCTGTTGTCATCATTTTTATATGTGAAACATCGTGATTCATGATGATTACTTGCCCTGGCTTCCACCCTTTGCTACCCCCCCCCCCCCCCCCCCCACCCTGTATACATACGTCATCTATACACCGGGAATCGTTTGTAGGCCGGCTACATCTTTTGCATTTTGTATTGATCTTGTCTTGTCTTATTTCAAAACGGTTATTAATATAATTTTAAAATATGAAATGGTATTTTAATACAGTAAACTTATAATTGAGCTAAAAGCTGTACGAGATAATTTTTTGACATTTGGCTGAGAAAAAAATAAAGAATTGACTACAACGGGTCTCGAAACCTACTTCTGAACATTTCGTGTTTAACATGACACACGTGCGATTTAGCCCACTCGGCTACCAATCATTTACTGATCACGTGACAGATTTAATAAAAGTACATCTCACATTCCTTCCTTGTTCGTCGGCACTTGTCGTACCTGCCACTGTGATTTATGCCTTCATCGTCGGCTTACAAACCGCTAGGGATGGGTTCTCCGCCTAGATACCGCGGCGGGCATTACATTTTTGTTAGAATGTCGCACACGTTTCTTGCAAGTTTAGTTATGAATTCCACTAAAAATAGGGAATATCCACTAACATCGTATATCGATCAAGTGAGTGGTTTTGAGTATTTACTTCTAGTTATGGTATTAAATACATGCATGTGGTAGGTCTTTATTTCGCTTTGCTCTCTAATTCGTAACCATTTAAAAGTTTTCGTCACCATTTAGGAGAGTTTGGGGTGACATTATTTTGTTTGGTGTTTTTTTAATTTGAAATAGTATTTTATTTTTCTCTCAAACAAACAAATTTACAACGTAAATCATTTGCAATACAAAACAAATTCTTTCAACAAATTCATATGAATACTCATAAATTATTATTTACAATCCACATACAATTAAGTGTTACCTAAACTTTCATGTTAGCAAGGTCTTAATGTATGTAATTTGAGAGAATATTATAATTTAAGTACAACACTGGTTTTTTTTTATTTGAAAGTGTTCATTCTCTCTCAAATCTTTATTTTCCAGAGAACACTTTTAAAAGTACAAATGTGGATCAACCAAAGCTCTTATCAAAATCATCATATCCAATTAAAAAATAAATTAAAAAACATGTCAAAAGCCAACAAACTAACAATTGTGTACACCATTACATATAAATTTGCAACCTATCAACATAAATAGAATGATAATCATTATAGTGTTTGAGAGAAAACCTATATAAAAAAAAGGAAAACAATGGAGAGATAACAGAAGAAAGAGAAGAAGAAAAAAAGAAAGAAAAAAGGGGGGGGGGGGGGGAGGCGGTAGTAAGAAAAAAAAAAGAAGAAAAAAACAGTACTTGGTGTCTCTGTCTCATACCCTAGGCAGAGAGTGTGTTCCATTTTATGTAATGGGTTCGCAAAATCCCTCTCTGTTCAGCTATCTTTCTTTCTTCCTCTTTATTTTTCAATAATGTATCTTTAATATCTCTTATAGTTGGAGGATAATCTTTCGTTCTACTATTAATAAATATCATACTTTTTATCAATAGTATAACGTGATTTAATAATTGGTCTTTCCTACATTGCTAACCTTAATTCCCACATGGACCCCTTTCCAATCTACTAGCAAATTACCCGTCACCAGATCTTTGAGTGAGATATGTTGAATGTTGTATTTTTGTATCTCTTTATTTTTTGTATATGTCCGAGTGTAAAAAAACATAAGTAATGGATTCTTTGTTTATATGGTTATAATAAATTAAGATGGACAAAATTATTGTTAGTTAAATAAGTTATAATAACAATTTGGTTAGCATTCGTCAAGTTCAGCACCAGTCACTAAACATACGTACAGTATACAGATTCATAATAACAATGGGGGGGGGGGGGGGGGGGGGGGGGGGGTGTCCGTAAATGTTTTCGAAATCGAGACCAAGTACGTCAAAATTTTTGAGACCAAGTACCTTCAAAGTTGAAAACCCCTCTCAGTGGGGGGGGGGGGGAGGGGGGAAGGGGGGAAGGGGGGGCGCTGTCCGGTAAATTTGTTTTCGAAACGAGACCAAGTACTTTCTTGATTAAAAAAGATTAAAAAACCCTCTCAGGGGGGGGGGGGGGGGGGGGGCTCGGTGTCGGTAAATTTTTTTTCGAAACCGAGACCAGGTACTTTCAAAATTTTCGAGACCGAGACCAGAGATCTTCAAAAATTGTGTGGGCCGTCAAACTTGAAAACCCCTCTCAGCGAAGCCGAGACCAAGTACTTTTAAATTTTTCGAGCCAGCGACGGGAGATCTTCAAAAATTGTGTGGGGGCCGAGACCAGGTTTTAGTCGGTCGAGATCAGGTTTAAGTCGGTCGAGACCAGGTTTCAGACGGTCGAGACCGCTTAAAAGTAGTCTCGAGACCGGCTAAAATTTTAAAAAGGGGGGGGTTCAAACCCCCTAAATCCCCCCTGGGTACGCCTATGGTAGTAGTAGTAGTAGTAATAGAAGTAGTAGTAGTATTATTAGTAATAGTATTGTAGGTAGTCATAGGCGTACCCAGGGGGGGGGGGGGGGGGGTTCAGACCTCCCCCCCCCCCCCCCTTTGACCAAAAAATGCTGTTTTGGGGGGTTTGAACCCCCCCCCCCCCCCCCTTTTTTCAAATCTTAAACTGGTCTTGAGACCACATGTTAGCGGTCTCGACCGTCATTATCGATGGTCTCGGCCTCGAAAAGTGCGAAGAACCGTGGTCTCGGCCTCGAAAGTATCAAAAAGTTTCGGCCTCGGCTTTGAAAATTTTCTACGACCACCACCTCCCCCCCCCCCCCCCCCCCCCTCGCTTATTACAGGATTCTCATCCAATGGGTCATGGTCTCGTTCTCAAAAATGTCGAAAATTCTCGGTCTCGGCTTCAAAGATTTCTTCGTCTACCCCCCCCCCCCCCCCCCCCCCCCCCCCCGCCCCCCCCCAATGAGGCTTGGTCTCGGCCTTGAAAATTTAGGACTGGACCTGGTCTCAGTCTCGAAAATGTCGAAACATTCATCGGTCTAGGCTTCGAAAATTTTTGTACGACTATTTTCAGAAAATCTTGTACAAATCCTGTACGAATTGGCAAGGAAAAATAACCCTAATTCTTGCACAAGTAGGCTACAGCTTTTTATACTTGAATACAAAAATAAATACTTATGTACTTCGAATAGACATTTACAAAACGCCTTTCTCAATATTTCAACTTTCAAGTGCAAGTGAACAACATATTTTGGTAGCCCCAATGTTTTCCTTCGAATTTTACGAATATGGTGTTGAAACAACACTCGGTATATATGATGAAACAAAAATGCACCGATCGTCAGTCAGTCACTCACGCATGCAGCGTAACGTATGCCGTGTCTTGCCATGGGCATTGGTATGGGTAAATACGTCGAGTCGAAGCATTCCGCACCCTTGTTCGCTACCGACCAAATACTGAATTTGACAATTGAAAACAACGAACACATATACCTATCTAAGGCGCTAGTTCACTATTGTACCCGCACTCTGGTGTCGGCACGCTAGGCCGCTAGCTGCCCGTGACGCGCTCGTGAAGAGTACCCTTCGAAACACAAATATAACGTACCCAAAATCAACTAAATCTTCGATAATTGCTCAAATAATGTTTGTGATTTCAAAGTGTTATCTTTTTTTACCTGTTTTGTGTCAATTTTCGTATCTTTTATCGAGTATTTTTCCTCAAAACGTAGACATTATAATGTTCACTTTTTTGTACAGTTTTCACAGCAAACTACCTGGATGAAGTTAGCGACCGTAATTGAGGATCAAACACGGAAGATAAGTTTGCCAATTTGTATTGAATAAAACAGAATTGACTTGATCGATACAGAGTTGTTTTTTCGTTATTATTATGCCTGTTCCTGTGTTGTTGGTGGGTGGTGGGTGGTGGTGGTGGTGGTGGTGGGGGGGGGGGGGGGGGGAGGGGCTGATCTTCTGTATTGAAGAAAGATACAACAAAAACTAATATCAGATTGACGTAGCCAGGCGGGGGGGGGGGGGGGGGGGGGTGCCTTGCATAATAAAATGAAATAAAATAAAGAGAAAATGTAACTATGAATTCAGATTGGCGTAGCCAAGGGGGGGGGGGGGGGGGGCTGTTTAATAAAGATGCAACAAAAATATATCAGATTGGCGTAGCCAGGGGGGGGGGGGGGTGCCTTGCATAATAAAATGAAATAAAATAAAGAGAAAATGTAACTATGAATTAAGATTGGCGTAGCCAAGGGGGGGGGGGGGCCTGTTTAATAAAGATGCAACAAAAAATATAGATTGGCGTAGCCAGGGGGGAGGGGGGGGGGGGTGCCTTGCATAATAAAATAAAATAAAATAAAGAGACAATGTAACTATAAATTCAGATTGGCGTAGCCAAAGGGGGGGGGGGTGCTGTTTAACGAGGCTCTTTATAGAATAAAGATGCAACAAAGATATATCAGATTGGCGTGGCCAGGGGGGGGGGGGGTGCCTTGCATAATAAAATAAAATAAAATAAAGAGACAATGTAAGTATACATTCAGATTGGCGTAGCCAAGAGGGGGGGGGGAGGCCTGTTTAACAAGGCACTTTATAGAATAAAGATGCAACAAAGATATATCAGATTGGCGTAGCCAGGGGGGGGGGGCCTTGCATAATAAAATAAAATAAAATAAGAGACAATGTAAGTATACATTCAGATTGGCGTAGCCAAGGGGGGGGGGCTGTTTAACAAGGCTCTTTATAGAATAAAGATGCAACAAAGATATATCAGATTGGCGTAGCCAGGGGGGGGGGGGGGTGCCTTGCATAATAAAATAAAATAAATAAAGAGACAATGTAAGTATACATTCAGATTGGCGTAGCCAAGGGGGGGGGGGGGCTGTTTAACAAGGCTCTTTATAGAATAAAGATGCAACAAAGATATATCAGATTGGCGTAGCCGGGGGGGGGTGCCTTGCATAATAAAATAAAATAAAGTAAAGAGAAAATGTAACTATGAATTAAGATTGGCGTAGCCAAGGGGGAGGGGGGGGGGGGCCTGTTTAACAAGGCTCTGTATAGAATAAAGATGCAACAAAGATATATCAGATTGGCGTAGCCAGGGGGGGGGGGTGCCTTGCATAATAAAATGAAATAAAATAAAGAGAAAATGTAACTATGAATTAAGATTGGCGTAGCCAAGGGGGGGGGGGGGGCCTGTTTAATAAAGATGCAACAAAAATATATCAGATTGGCGTAGCCAGGGGGGGAGGGGGGTGCCTTGCATAATAAAATAAAATAAAATAAAGAGACAATGTAACTATAAATTCAGATTGGCGTAGCCAAAGGGGGGGGGGGGTGCTGTTTAACGAGGCTCTTTATAGAATAAAGATGCAACAAAGATATATCAGATTGGCGTGGCCAGGGGGGGGGGGGGGGGTGCCTTGCATAATAAAATAAAATAAAATAAAGAGACAATGTAAGTATACATTCAGATTGGCGTAGCCAAGAGGGGGGGGGGGGAGGCCTGTTTAACAAGGCACTTTAATCCTTTATAGAATAAAGATGCAACAAAGATATATCAGATTGGCGTAGCCAGGGGGGGGTGCCTTGCATAATAAAATAAAATAAAATAAAGAGACAATGTAAGTATACATTCAGATTGGCGTAGCCAAGGGGGGGGGGGCTGTTTAACAAGGCTCTTTATAGAATAAAGATGCAACAAAGATATATCAGATTGGCGTAGCCAGGGGGGGGGGTGCCTTGCATAATAAAATAAAATAAAATAAAGAGACAATGTAAGTATACATTCAGATTGGCGTAGCCAAGGGGGGGGGGGGGCTGTTTAACAAGGCTCTTTATAGAATAAAGATGCAACAAAGATATATCAGATTGGCGTAGCCAGGGGGGGGGGGGGGGTGCCTTGCATAATAAAATAAAATAGAATAAGAGAAAATGTAACTATAAATTCAGATTGGCGTAGCCAAGGGGGGGGGGGCCTGTTTAATAAGGCTCTGTATAGAATAAAGATGCAACAAAAATATATCGGATTGGCGTAGCCAGGGGGGGGTGCCTGTTTAATAAGGCTCTGTATAGAATAAAGATGCAACAAAGATATATCAGATTGGCATAATAAAATAAATAAAATAAAATAAAATAAAATGAAGAGAAACTGTAACTATAAATTCAGATTGGCGTAGCCAAGGGGGGGGGGGGGCTGTTTAATAAGGCTCTGTATAGAATAAAGATGCAACAAAGATATATCAGATTGGGGTAGCCAGGGGGGGGGTGCCTTGCTTAATAAAATAAAATAAAATAAAGAGAAAATGTAACTATGAATTCAGATTGGCGTAGCCAAGGGGGGAGGGGGGGGGGGGGGAGGGCTTGTTTAATAAGGCTCTGTATATAATAAAGATATAACAAAACTATAATACCAGAATGTCCTAGCCGCGGGGGGGGGGGGGAGCTTGCTTTCTAAAATAAAAAACAAAACAAACCACAATTTCTGATTGGCGTAGTCACAATGGGGGGGGGAGCTTGCTAAATAAAGGGTCTATATTAAATAAAGAGAAAATATAATTTCTTATTGGCGTAGCCAAGTGGGAAGCGGATGGGGGGGGGGAGGGGAGGGGCTTGATCAATAAAATAAAAATGAAATGAGGGTGAGTAGTTGATGATGATGGTTATAATGGCATTTTTAAACGGTATATATGAAAAGGAAAATAATTTTGTAGATTTAAGGAGTTCGCGAAACCAATCACTATTCACTCTGCACAGCACTCTAATCTTTACACTCTCTTTCATCTGTCTCCTCTTCTCCTTCTGAAGGCCTGTATCACTTCAAGCTCTGCTTAAGATATCTGTCTTATGCATTATCCCCTTCCATTTATTTTTTAAAGTGGATTTAAAATATGCTAGGTATATCCCCTTATCCCCTCCCGACACTAGTCACATTCTCTGGTCATATATAAGTATAACCCTACAAACAAGGGGGTCATAATTATATACTCCTTTATATTCACGTATCCAGCCCCCGCCCCTTTGGTTACCCGTAGACATCCAGAAACAATTAGTATGCCCCCCCCCCCCCCCCCCCCCTCCCCCCCCCCCATATTCCCCTCACGACAGCAGTCCCATTCTTTGTCCATATTTGACCAGAGGGGATCCAACAATTAAGGATGGATCCCCCAGTCTTTTGAGAGGGTCTTTAAAGCGATTGGCGGTGCCCTAAGCTTTGGGTATGATCAGAGGGGGCTACAACAAATAAGAACGGAGCCCCCGGTCTTCTAAGAGGGTCCATAAAGCAGTGGGCGTGTGCCCCCTATGTTTTATTCATGCTCTGAGGGGCTCCCCAACATAAGGACCGAGCCCCCAGTATTCTAAGAGGGTCCCCACAGTTATGGGCAGTGCCCTCTAGTTTTGACCATGCTCCTATAGGGGGCTCCAATTATATGTATGTTGCCCCTAGACTTTATTCATGCTCTGAGGGGGCTCCCCAACATAAAGACCGAGCCCCCAGTCTTCTAAGAGGGTCCCCACAGTTATGGGCAGTGCCCTCTAGCTTTGACCATGCCCCTAGGGGGCTCCAATTATATGTATGTTGCCCCTAGACTTTATTCATGCTCTGAGGGGGCTCCCCAACATAA
>JBAMJV010013199.1:0-48080 GCA_037951105.1 Echinarachnius parma
TGCGTTCTCCCATGTTCTAACGACTTATTAACCCGTTCCCTTCGAAATTCCACAATCCCTCCATACATTGTACATAACCCACTGGGATCCCGGAGGCAATGGCCCGTATTCACAAAGGAGGTTCTTGTACAAAGCCATGGTTCAAACAGAGGTTTACATCTATGGAATGCACAATTGGTAAACTGGATTGGGAGAGAGAATGTGTACCATCAACATTGTTAACAAGTAAAGGAATTTACATCTCATCTCTCATCAGTTTACAATTGGCTATCCATAGATGTAAACCGCGGTTTGAACCATGGTTTGTACAAACCTCCTTGGTGAATACGGGCCATTGGGTTAAAACATAGCAGTAATTTCGTCATCCTCGTTGCTAATTGTAGCTATACTATTACACAAAAAAGCTTATCCGTCAACATCTCGCTATTTTCATGACTGTACTATCGCTTTTGACAGGTGATTCATCACGGGATATTTGTCACATTATGCTATAAGCACTCGATCGCCTAAACTGACCCTATTGTTAGAATCATTCACCGTCCTGCTTTTCCTCGAATCTGTCATTTGTGTGAGCAGCACAATCGCTGAACGGTCATCATTATGGCCTGATGGGCTGTATGTAATAATAATAGTGTATGCTTGGCGTTTTTCTTGTGACCTCATCGAATTTCATAGGAACTTGCTACGAGCATCTCGATCGCTTAGCTTGACACTAATTGGTCGCGATATACCGCTTCGTTTTCTCTTTGTTTTCGGTCATCAGTATCATGTCACTTTAAATTGCTAGATACCACCGATGAGCTATGTCGTCAGTAACCGTGTTACTACTTTAGGAACATAACTCGTGGTTTGTGAATATAGGATAACATAGACCACCGCTACTGGCTGCTAGCATTCGATGGCACTACTTACCTTATCTTATCTACTCCAACCGCTATGTTCTGCCTTTGTTTCTCATCGAGTATGAACTCACTTAATCGTTACAACCACACCGCACAGCTAAAAACCCCCACCGAGTTAATAATTTGCGAGTATAGTACGTGTTTGTGGACATATACATAACTGTTGAGGATATGTGCTGCGGGCATCGATGTCTGTAAAATTACCCTACCCTCTCATTATCCCGCTTCTTTGCTTTATTTTTTTTTTTTTGGACGATCAGTATCAGTATACACTTACTCCCTGTAACCACCCCCGGACCAGCAACATCGCCATATTATCCTTAAAAGTTTATATTTTCAGGTGTACTACGTGTTCTGTGACTAGGAATAACAGTGACGTTTGCTCGGAAGCATATGGCTTAAATGACTAACTCCGTCATTATCTTCACCATTGTTCGTGTTTGAATACATTGTTCGTATGATTCCGCATGAAATCACCAAATCGCCTACAATATACCCGCGACAGCCTAAATCGTCATCATACATTCATTTCAGACCGTGAGTCCTGCGGCAGGTTTGAAGGCGACGGGGTGAAAGTAATACCAATCTACAACTGACGTCCTCGTCTTTGTAACTTTGCACTATTGTCCATATCAGGTATATGGCAAGGGTTAGATTTACCGTAATTAAAGGGATCTATGTAATGATTGCCTGAATGTTGATGCAATGTCTATTGATATGTCCCACAGAGGTATTGTGTGAAAATTCAAGTCAACTGGACATTGTATGGCCAAGTATGAGCGAAAATGCAAAGTGATATTCAGTAACTCACTGCACTCACCTTTGTACACGAAGGAAAAACTCGCCCGGAGTTTTTCTTATCTGAATACATCAATCATACATATCTTTGGTAACGAAGGGAATTTGAAGAAATCGAACGGTCCCTCATGATTTTATTGTTAATACGAAATACAACAAGGTATAGAAGGTAACCGCTAGAATTAAAATTTTATTTTGAGGATTGGACAATGTTACTAGTCCCTTTAAATTTGCAGTTACCTCTTACATCAATTATAAACAGATATGGTCGTGTCCCCTCTTATTAAACCCTCGATCTTACAGGCAAGTATAGTGCTAGATATATATTGCATATTTAGTGACTGATTCTTAAGTATAATATGTCAGGGCCTGAGGCATTTTGTCGTTACCGTTGTTCCGTACAGAATTATGTCATGATAGTTTACAAACCTATCCTTTACTCACTAAGTTGTATACGTTTGCCTCATATGCTAATATTCAAGAGCTCAGTTCCAAAGGCGCTAAATCTACTTTCCCATAAAAGATTGGGTTAACAGATTTCATCTACAATCTATATATAAGCTCCGTAGGCTATCTAGGATCCCATTCTTACGACAAATTACACAAGCTCAGATAATCAAAATATTAGAATGTTTAAATTTTCATATTCCCTTAGGCTCGTTACCAAGTTGGTCAATAGAAACCTGTTTTCCTCGAAAGTTAAAAAAGTGGATATAGCGCCTCTTTTGACGAAAGCTTCTTCGTCCGTTTTTGTCTTACTCGTATTTCAATGTGGACACGTGCTGTGCTCAAGAAAACATGACAACATATTGGTATTACTATTACTATTAACACTTCAGCGATTTCAGTAATTATTTTAAAAGTGGGCTCACACATTTTCCGCAGTTTGTCTATTAGTTTCACAGATTTGTAATTTTTCTCTGATCATATCAATGGTTTAACACTTGATATGTTGATTTACGGTAAATTCTAAACTTGTCAAAACTATCACTTCACCATAGTTACAATATATACACAAAGTTTCACTCAAAGAATATTGATATTATTAAAAATTATTGTGTTTTTTAAAGGCAATACATCATAAATCCCCATAATTTCTAAGTTATCTCTACTTTGTTCTCAAACTCTAATGAATCGTCATTGGTTATTGCCTAACAACATTAATTTTGTCTTTTTCATTTCTATCATTAAACCAGGAGGACTTTTGTTTGAGCAGACAGAGGCGTGGAGATCAGATATGTGTTATTGCCGGCAAGGTCTTGACAGTGAACCTGTTCTCATGCTCATTTCAACCCGTAGATGCTGCCGCGTTCTTGCTTCATTTAAACCGTTAGATGCTGCCCGCGTTCTTGCTTCATTTAAACCCGTAGATGCTGCCCGCGTTCTTGCTTCATTTAAAACCGTAGATGCTGCCCGCGTTCTTGCTTCTCAAATATCATGGTCAAGCATATAGTTGCTAGATGATGCTGGTTGTCTCAAAGGACTCAGTTGCTACCCAGGTATTATATTCATTTTCAAAGACCTCACATTTTGTGTCGTGATAATTCTTGATTGGGATATTTTTGAAAGTAGATACACCTGTCTGCCATCGGATTGTACTTTCTTTTTTTGTCCCAAATGTAACATTTCAAATAATTGCATTTTCAATTTGACGTTTGCACGATACGATCCAGACATAACTTTACTTGCCCTAAAAAATACCCCCGAAAAATGACAGATCGTGTGTATGCTGTGATTGGCTACCATTGATACAGCATACTGTGACAAATATTAAATGACACGGCACATATAACTTTGCTTGGTATAGACCGATGCCCGATAACTTCTCTTATTCAATATGGAAAAAAAGGATATTGCTTCGATTCCGGGAGGAATTTGACGATGAAACTTTCCCCTTAGGCAAATGGCCATCACCCACCCACAATCTCCGAAGGCAATGCAGATGAACGGGCTACTACCTCGCTGAAGTCGCCATCTAAAGCCTTTCTTCCGCGTTCAAACAGTTTTGAATATCCTGTATTACTTCAACTAGTACTACCGGAAAGAGGCATCACAAAAAACACGAGCGTGCAAACAGCGCACACGCACCAACAACGCAATTGACATCCCAGCGCGAACGATGACGCGCACAACGTCAGCGCACGCGCAATAACAGTGGGGATGCCCAGCTGCTGCAGGCTGCGTCGTGCCACCAGCGCAGTAGCAGCAGCTGCGCGGGAACGGCGCAGAGCCCGAGGAAACCGCGCTCGATTCTGGAACTGCGGAAACTTACCTACAAGGAAAAGTGGACGAGCTGACAGACCCGGCCAAACGCAACAGGATGCAACGGAGTCTGCGAAGAAGCATGGACGTCTCCATGCTTCGACTAGGGGTGATCGGTTTAGATGGAAAATAACTTATCTTCAAGTGATAAATTGGAAAGATCTTGACAGTTGTCGATACATTCAGGAAGAATGAAAAATAAACAATAAATAATATAAAGGATTACATAAAGAAATAAAGGAACATTGAATACGATTTTTAATAACTTGTCTCGCTGCCACTACGGCAGCCGTCCAAAAAACTTTATTATGGCTACTGATATATACAACACATATTGATTACAGTATATTAGTGAACATATCAATTAATTCGTTTAATTATGTTGGTATTTATCATAAACAAAATCAGTATCGTTTTACATTTACATCATATAAACATAAATAAAACCAATAAATATGCCTGATATATTATATATTATCTAAATCTGTGCTATTATAGTATATATTATGCAGATTATAAGTTTTAGCAATTGGCAGGTATAGGCATAATTCATAAACCTTACTTTCATTGATAATACTATATAAATAAGACCTGACGTGATTATAAGGATGTGATGAAGTTGTCAAATAGCGCACCATTTATTTGATGTAAAATTACTTTGTTTTATACAGTTACCGATTTTGTATGTTTTGAATATTAAACACTTAGGGGGAGTTTCACAAAGATCCCAAGTCGAACTTAACTTTAAGTTGGACTTACAAATTATGAAAAGCCATTAGTTTATTGAAGAGCTTAATTCCAAAAAACGCTAAATCCACCTTTTCAAATTTGGAGTAAAGCAGGTTTCTTTGTCAAACTTTGTACACATGCCTCTGGGAATATAAATATGGATCGTCCCATATTTTGAATTTGATTGTGTAAGTTGTCCTAAAATTTAAATTCTACATAGTTACGTAGATTATAAATGTAGGCTACTGATATCGCTAGATCAATTTCTATGGAAAGTGGATTTAGCGCCTTTTGGAACTAAGCTTTTCATTTGTCAAATTATTATACGATTTTTGTAAAGATGCCTACAATTTGGATACAAAGCATTAACCTTTTCTTTTATGAAAGAGACCTCAATTTATTGATGTGAAATGTTGTGGAAAAGTTTCAAACATTTGCATTTGGGTACTTAAATATGTTTAAGTCCAACTTAGTGTTGGTTCGACTTTGGATTTTTGAAGAAAAAAAACACCCTGGGGCCGTATTCTGAAAATGATTTTAAGCTCGAATGTATTGTATCTACGTCACTTGAATAGTTATTTTAGCAAATCGGTATTCATATAGCACAGTTTCAGAATACCGATTTTACTTAAAATATATTCGGGTGACGTAGATACAAAGCTTGTTAGCTTTAAATCGTCTCCAGATTAAGGCCCCGGATTATGATTTCGAAGTGAGCTAAACATTGTATTCTGTTTCTAGACAATTATGTCCTACTTCATTGACAATGGAGCTAAATGATCCCTCGATGAAGGGTTTGAACGGAACATAAGCAGGCACTTTTGAAGTAAATACATATTTCATAACTTGAATTGTGCTCCTAAGCAAGTTACCTTATATACATGTATAGAGAAATAACTATTGAACGACTCATGTCATTATAATATTAGTGGTTTTAATCAAGTGTTTGATATATCGATCTACGATTGTAAATGCTTCTATTGAATTTCAATAATTGATACCACTATTTATCAGTCTAATTTATATGAATGTTTTTGTAAGGTAACTATTATAATGGCTGTAGTCACTATTGCATATATACCAAACAGAAATGTTTTATTCAGCGCAATAATGTGCATAAACAGCACATGCTTTGCAATCGTGTTATTTAAATTGTCAATCGTTATACGATGTTATTGTTTCCATAGTAAGACACACTGGTAATGTATAAAGTCTGCAGTGGATAAATGTAAATTTCCTTCAAATATAATCTCATAATTTACTGTAAAATGCAATATTAGGAAACTTCTAACGCACTAACCCGACCTTGTTGCACAACGTCAAGTTTAATTGCGTTGAATTTGAAACGCATTAGATGATTTATTCAATAGAAAAACTCGACCATCTGTAAACATCTATGTCGATATTGCATTACACATGGCAATGTAATTCAATCGCACAAGGGTATAATTATATTCATAGCAGCTGTGTTATAAACATTGTCACGTTATTATTACAATCATTTGAGTCTGACTGATATCATATCTGATTCACAATATAACGATAATTGCTTTTAAGGCAATGCATTATTAGTATTGCTTTGGCGTAGTAAAGGCCATATTACAGGAAATTGGGAACATACAATATTACAATACGAATAAATTAATTTCAAAGATGAGATCTTCTTTCCAGAATATTTCTCTTAAAGGGATCTCATAACTTTTTCAGAATCCACCAAAGTCATATGCATCTCAGGGGGTGTTTTACAAAGATACTAAGTTGAACTTAAACTCCAAGTTGAAATTAAAATTATGGTAGGACATTAATAGGCTTGGAATCAAACATATTCAAAAGCCAATAAATGCAATTATTTGAGACTTCCAAAACAAAATGTATATCAATAATTTCAAGGGTCATTGATAATGACAGATATTAATGGGTTTTTTAAAATCAAAATATATACCTTTGCAAAAAAAACTGTTTAAAAAATGTAACAAATAAACTAACGGCTTCCCACAATACATGTAGTTAGGTCCAACTAAGAGTTAAGTTCAACTTTGAATCTTTGTGAAACACCCCCCCCTGGTGCGTGTTTTTTGTTTGTGTATGTCTAGACGTTTGTTTGTTTGTTTTATTTCTGCATTTTTTCAAAACAATGCATAATCATAATTGTACAAAACATGTTTGAGTATTTACAATAGAATTACAAGTAATAAGTATACATAACGAATAGTACAACAATGATTATCAATTTGAAGTAATAAATAAATCATATAAACGCAGGAGACCGCCATCATGAGCTGTAAGCTTGAAATCGACGGCGGCCTCAATTTCCCTCTTTTATTAAATAGAAGTATGAAACTAGATGTGGTTTTTCGAATTTCTTCTTTGGTAGGCCTATTGAGTATCTATTAATGATTTAATTTTAAATGATTGGCAAATATCACTTTGTGTAGCAAAATATTGTGTAAGAGAGGATGATCAAACTGCTTATCATACTTATCACAGTGTGCTCGCAAAGTGTTCACTGTGGGTTTACCGTGTGCAGCTCTGCCACTGTGATTTTCCTTGTGGTATATAGCTATGATACTGATAGCGGCCGCCCACATGCTTAAAAGGTCTAGTTACATTGTCCAAATCCTCAAAACTTACTTGGAACTCTAGCGGTTCTCTCATACTTGTATTGGTATCAACAATATAAGGAAAGGACAGCAGCTTTCAGTTTTTTTGGATATCCATTTCGTTAAAAAAATATTTACGATTGAAGTGTTCGGATTTTGAACTGTCGACTGGATAGTCAGAGCCGTGTACAAAGTCACTGTAATGAGTAATTGAATGATTATCACTTTGCATTTTCGCTCATTTATTGGCCATATATAACATCCATTTAACGTGATATTTGTCACACATTACTAAGTGGACATATCAGATCACGACAGTACACATTGTATAAACCATTCATCTCTTTTTGCACATGTCAACAAAGTTACTATACTTCGCACAAAAAGTTCCGCAATCGAGGTTTGCGCATTACTAACTTTTATATTAGGTTATTACCATTCATATATTTGGTATCATTAAAAAGCGTAAATTCTCCCCTTTACATTGATATAACATTTGCTATGGATATTTTATCATGGAATGTGCATCACATCCGAATGTAGGGCAAAGTAAAAAATGAAATGTTGCAAAATGCACTGATTTTGTCCACAGTGTGCCTTCCTTTTGTTTGAAGATTAAAGGGATCTAGTAACTTTGTTGACATGTGCAAAAAGTGATGAATGGTTGATGCAATGTATATTATTGTTATCTCATATGTCCACAGGGTATTGTGTGAAAATTTCAAGTCAAATGGACATTGCATGGCCAAGTAATGAGCGAAAATCAAAGTGATATTCAACAACTCACTGCACTCACTTTGTACACAGAATAATACGATCGTACATATCTTTGTAACGAAAGGGAAATTTGAAAAACCGAAACTTGTAACTTTGAGGATTTGGACAATGTTACTAAGTCCCTTTAAAACGTGGCTTAAATGCATGACCACCTCACCCCCATTCAAGCCAAGGAAGGCACACTGTTGACAAAATCAGTGCATTTTGCAACATTTCACTTTTGACTTTGCCCTACATTTGGATGCAAATATGCAATGCACATTCGATGATAAAATATTCATAGCAAATGTTATATCAATATAAAGCGGAGAATTCGCGCTTTCCAATGATACCAAATTTATGAATGGTAATAGCGCAATATGCGCAAACCTCGATTGCGGAACTTTTTGTGCGAAGTATACATCACTTAACGTAAAGATTCATAGCCTTGTATCCGGCCTCGAGATCTTGCAACGATTACCGAAACAAGAATGATGACTACGATGGCCAGGAGAACGGTTGATGTCGTCAGGAAAATCAGCGTTCTTCTGATGTAGGCAGGTGTCGTGTTTGGTCCATCAATGTCTGCCGGCATCTGAGACGTTGCTGAGCCTTGTTTGTTGAACGCTGAGCAGGTTGGGTTGTTCATCAAGTTCGGAGGAATCTCAGGGAGGTCACTTTGGCGCCCCACTCGAATGACTGCAGCCATTCCCTCCTACATGCACATGGAGTAAATTAGAAAGAGAGAGTGAGAGAGAGAGGAAGAGAGGGGGGAGGAGAGGGGGAGAGGGGGGGGGGGGGGGCGAGAGGGGGAGAGGGTGAATAGGGAGGGGGAGGGTGATGTGGAGAGGTAAGGGGGTTTGTTGATCCAGTTAACCCCTTAGCTATGGGAACCGAGTAGGCTATGTACAAAGTCTATGGGGATTTCAGAATCTCGTAGGGAACTGGTTACAAGTGTGTATTGTATTCACCTATACATGGGAAACAAGACAAGTGGCCACAGACATGTGTCATCAGGCTATATTATAAAGGTTTCATAACATTGCTCTCCTCTGCAAAGGATCACTCTTTGTAGTCTCTGTATAGTGAGTGCTACTGATGGCCGATAAACAGGTTGGACAAAGGTTTGAACGTTTACTTATGAATGAGCGTACTCTTGAACCAGTCAATGTGCTGTACGCAACAAATATTTCCTTTAATCACAGCGAAGCGTGCTTTCGTCAAGTTCAAGAAATATTAGACTAGTGTGAACAAGGACTGTACCCTAGTTCCCGGTCTCGATTTATATTGGTATTATGAATAAGGGGTTTGTAACAATGTGTAACAATATAGTCATATTATTTATTGTCCATAGGAAATCATAGAATTAGTCATGAATTTTAAATTAATTGTAATTGGCTATAAATTACTCAAACATAAAACATACACATGTTCTGGTTTTTATTATAGAGTATGTAACGCAAATGAATCATTTACACTATACAGGGTGGCCCAAAAAGAAAAGGGAACGGGGCACTTCCCAAAATAAAATAAAAATGATTATGTCCATCGGATAGGGTGTCCTTTCCAATGGACAACGATACCAAGAACGGTAATTTTGAACGTGTAGTTTTTGTTTTAGGGCGCTTTTAGTGAGACCATGTCAGGTTCCCATTTGTGTCCATTTTTACCTAGTCAGTGTCTGATAAATGAGACTTACTGCCCGTCATACTATTGACCAATTATGCCCATTCTCTCGGCACACAGCTGAATGCACACTAACAATGGCGCGCGGAATACTCGCGTGTTCAATGGTATGTCGGGCAGTAAGTCTCATTTATCAGGCACTGACGTGGTAAAAATGGGAACCTGACATGGTGTTACTCACAGCGCCATAAAACAAAAACTACACGACCAAAATGACTGTTTCTTGGTATAATTTTTCATTGGAAAAGACACTCTATCTTATGGATATAATTATTTTGTTACTATATTTTGGGAAGTGCCCCGTTCCGTTTTTTGGGGGCCACCCTGTATAGTCAAATACTCGTTTAGTGTGTTCATCCCCTTTCAGTAATGACTTACCACGAGGTGAGGATCGACATGACAGTGTAGGAGCCACCAGCCAGGGTTGTCAGCGACGAAGTTGATGACCGTGTATCCACCAGGAGGCGTCACCACAGTATCCTTCCGCGGTGGGCTGACATAGTTCCGGACGATCTTTCCTTCTGTAAATCAATTAACGAGTTCAACATTAAAACGAAATACAAACAAATTGTGTTTTGGAACATTACAACGATTTCTGAATATGTTATTGTCATGATTAGGTAATCGAAGTATATTTGTTTCTTGCGTTATAACGCATGGAGCGTTGTTTGTCCTTACAACTATTTTTGTTTTGGGTTATATATATTAACAAAAGGGTTTTAAGTATCATTGTCTCTACCGATATCCCTAGATACATGAAATACATTTACATAAGCACTGCTTAAAATCTGTCTTCTGTAATGAATGGCATTTATCGCAACTTTGGACATTGTTTGGTCTTATTACCTATTATATGGCAGTATTGAGGTGTGGTGAATGATCCCCCGCCCTCCTTCACAAAAATGGTTTCACGCTATTGCCCGTTAGATGGCGTCATACCTCCACATCAATCATGTTCCGAGATCTCTACTTGTTTCCAGATCACCGCTGTAGCACAGAAAGTGGAAACTGTGGGAGTTGCCGCCATCTAGCGGTCTAACAACGTAGAGGGAATGAATAAGTTCAGCTGCAGGTTGTAAGTCTAGGCTATATTTTTCATCATGTTCACCCTGCCTTGAACATGTGTCATTGTAGGTAAAACCCTACATTGAATAGCACAATGTCACTATGTGAACTACAGTGTGAACATACACTGAGGGAAACCTGTAGTGTGAACGCAAAGTGTATCATACATTATACAGGGTGGCCCACAAATAACGGAACGGGGTACTTGCCATACTAAAGACTCATGATGCCCGCCATACTGCATCGAGTAACGATCAACCGTGCGCCATTGTGAGTGTGCGTTCAGCTGTGTATAGAGAAGAATGGGTACCAACAATGCAGGGGTGTCGATCCTGGGGGGGCAGGGGGGCGGTCGCCCCCCCAATGAAAATATTGGGGGGCAAACATATCATTTCGCCCCCCCCAATAATTCCGAAAATGAGGAAGAAAAAAATCGAGTGATATAATGCCAAAGAGGGGAAAGACACATTTATCAATAATTAATCTTCAAAATAACCGTTTTTTAAGTTTGAAAAGGACTGTAAATCTCTTTTTTGCCGCGCGCTTCGCGCGCATACAGTTTCTCATATTGCAAGTTTTATTTGGGTTGCGGGAACTCACCTTTTGATCCCTCATCTATAGCACACCGTCACAGAAAATAAAATAATCTCGGTACATATGCGCTGAACGCAAAACAAATTGGAATATCATGTCCCCCCACATTTGAAAAAGGAGCAGATTGTCCCCCTCCCTTTGTCATTATGTATGTTTGGTTCCATACCTATATACTTCATATTACGTGAAATTTCTGTCTCAGGTGTGCACCAAATCGCACAATTTCACGCCCAAAAATACAAAAGCTCCCTATCCTACTGTGGGAGGGGGACACCCCCTCCCACACCCTCCCCCGCTCGGTCGCTTCGCTTCCTCGCCGCATGTCTCCCCTACACTTTTGAGAAATTGTTGACGCCCTTGCTTAGTTTCATGGGAGCCCAATGCCCTAGACTATATCGATGGCTCTGGACTGTAGTATACATGATCACGTGGATCCATCTCATGCAAGGCTCAGTCTTGTCCTCGCTATGCCCTTTAAAAATACGTTATGAGTAGGTTCACTATTTTATACAATTTTAACACCCATGCCAGGAGCAAATGTCTGAAATCTAAAAGCTTCCGGGGGCTCCGCCCCCTGGACCCCCATTATTGTCCCCAAATGTGGGTGACCCCAAAGTCAGGTCTTCGAGCCATCAAGACACTTTCAATGAGAGCATAATAAAACTTCCGGGCATGCCAATGTGGGGCTTTTAGCTCTCTCAGTGGTCACTCTGGAAAATTTTTCAAATTTCGCCCCCCCAATCTCAAAAACGGATCGACACCCCTGCAACAATGGCACACGCATTGAACGTTACTAGTTGCTATGACGGGCATCATGTGTCTTCATTATAGCAAGCACCCCGTTCCGTTATTTCTGGGCCACCCTGTATAGTGACTAGTGTGATCATAGTGTGTTCACAGTGTGAGTTATGTCGACACTAAATCTCGTATTTCTCTCAGTGTGTTCACACGTGTGGTCCATATTGTAAAACAAAGTGTGGTCTAACTGTGGCACACTGCGGTGGGACAGGGGTCTTAGTACTAACTGTCTCATTTCCTGGACCATCTATTTGATCTTGCTTCATATTAGTTTGGCTCATCTGCTAAATGTAACGATAATGTTGATATGATATTTGTTCCCAAAAATGTTCGTGATGAAAGAGTTTATAACTTTGTTGGAATATGCAAACTAACTAACAAAGTATTGATTACAATGAGTTATTCGGTGATCTGACATGTCGCTTGGTACACAGTCGGTTAAAACGCTCCCAGGGAGACTTTCAAACTCAAAGGCCCGTCGTATTCACAAAGGAGGTTTGTACAAACCATGGTTCAAACCGAGGTTTACATCTATGGAATGCCAATTTGTAACTAGAGAATGTGTACCATCAACATTGTTAACAAGTAAGGAATTTACATTCTCTCTCCATCAGTTTACAATTTGCATTCCATAGATGTAAACCTCGGTTTGAACCATGGTTTGTACAAACCTCCTTTGTGAATACGGGCCAAACATTTCAATCTCAAATATCTTTATAACGAAAAAAAACATTCGGAAATCCGACACCTTTACAATGATTCTATTGGTAACAACGAACGTTGAGGGCGTATACACTTGCGTGTTGCCCATAGAGTTATGGTGTTGCCTCACACGGTCTCGTGTTTACGCCCTCAACGTTCATTGCTTGGTAATGCGAAAACAGCAAGGTATGTGAGAACTGGTAGAGTTGCAATCAAGTTTTCTCGAATTTGACAAGATCCCTTTGATGTATACATGCATGTATACCTTTATCCATCTGCATGACTTCCTGTTTGGTAGTTGTGGTTCCCACCTTGCCCTGGGCAAGCACGTGGAAGGTATGGCCGTGCAAGTGGAACGGGTGGGGATCCCCTACACCCCCGCCATGGTTCTCATCTATGAGCACTAGCTCCACCGTCTGAAGAGGATGACATCATTTGGTTGGGGAACAAAAAGTGAAAAGGGGGTCAAATTTATATCGATATTTGATATGTATGTACCCTAATCTATCTGCATGATTTTATATTTGGAAGTTGTGGCTCCCACCATGCAAGTCGAACGGGTGTAGGGTCCATACACCCCCGGCGTGGTTCTCATTTATGAACACCATCTCCATCGTCTAAGGATGACGACAGCATTTGGTTGGGAAAAAAAGTGAAAAAGGGGGCAAATATATATATCGATATTTGAAAATATGTACCCTAATCTATCTGCATGAATTTATATTTGGAAGTTGTGGCACGTGAAAATGGTTGAGAATCTTGACCAGGGGGGGTGTTTCAAAGGATTCGAAGTCAAACTTAACTCTAATTGGAAAGCCGTTAGTTTCTTTGTAAAATTGTTGGAACAGTTCTTGTCAAAGGCATACATTTTGATTAAAATCAGAAATATTTTTCATAATCAAGGAGCCTTGAAGTTCAAATATTTGTATTTTGGGGCCTTTGAATATGTTTCATTCCAAGGCTACAAATGGCTTTCCGTAAAAGTTAGGTCCAACTTAGAGTTAAGTTTAACTTATAGGATCCTTGTGAAACACTCCCCGATGCGCTTTCATCTGCACGCATATACTATACGTACCTCTCCCAACCCAACTTCGATTACTTGCGTGCAAGAGCAGAACTCGGCCGAACATTTTTCATCGTAATCGACGTCGTCGTACAAACATATCTCGTCGTTATCGATTTCTTCGTCGTATTCCGTGAGAAGAGGGGAGCTGGGGAAGACGAATGCCCGACCGTTCACCTGCGCAACTGTCGCGTTCTGCCTGAACTTCGGGTTCGGCATCTATATATCAGAAAAAAGAACAGGTACAGGAAATTCTAACTATTAATTGATTAAATGCGGTAGCATATACGGGGTGAGATGGCCATACAAAGATGATGGACAGCAATCATGTCGATATTTATGAATTACATACAGATCTACATGCACATGTACACAGACAAGCTACGGAACAATTACTGTAGACTAGTAGGCTTAATAAAAACACTGTTTTCATAGACGACTATGCATGACTATCAAAGCTTGACAAATTTACAAAGATTGACAAATATCATACGAACCTTGCTTAAATCATACGGCAGATAGATCGTCCTTTGTAGATCCACAGGCAAAGAAAACTCATCTGTGAGAAATAAAATGGTTAAAATGTGTGCATGCGTATCACGGTTAGCAGTAAATATTTTGTCTAAAAAACTTGAGTAAAAAAAAAAACAATTAATAAAAAAAATCAAATAAAAAATGCACACATTAAAAAACATGAATAACGAAATACCAAGTCAAAATGAGTTACCGACGGACCGCAATTGGTCGACAGTGATGACGTCATCTGAAGGGCGGGCGTTCCATTTCTGATAAATGCCGCCCTCTCTCTTGACCAGTGGGTCGGCAGTGGGGTATGTTAGACAGGAGTCCTTGTATCGCACGATGGCCAATCCCTGATGTTCGGTCACTTGCGTCTCCTTCTCACCACGGACCTTCATCCAGTAGGCCCCACTTTCCTGAGACGCAGCCAACACGAAGTCATACCTAGTATAGTAGTTATAGGGGACATAATTATATCAACTTGTAATCATATTTGAAATGTTTGTGATTTATCAATTATGTAACCTTTATGAGTGGGTTGCATCTCTAAGAGCATTTTGTTATCGTTCCCCTCATCGGATCACTTTCGTGGTCTGTCCCCGCGTAATGAGCACTTTATACTCCCTTAGGGGGCCATAATAAGGCCAACACACAGGTATATAGTAGCAAACGCATTCCACTCCGCATGATCCCCATTTATAGACCTGGACCCCGTTGCAGAAAGAGTTGCAATTAATTGCACATTTGAACAAATCATATGTGCGCATTTGGTCTCAAGTTCTGAAATTGCAATGGATTGCATCACTTCACACTCGATTGCAGCTCTTTTTGCAACGTGGCCCTGGGATAGAGCGACACACGTGAAGAACTCGGTATCCTGTGATCGGAAACCGCGCGCTCTACCATTGTCTACCGGTTCAATTACCAGCCAGCCACCCACCTTTAGCCACCTCCCCATTGCGTGGGTACAAGCTCATGGTAAATGAAAGGTTTAACAATGAGCGACGAAGACAATTGATATTTGCCGACTCACCGTTACATCTGTGCGCAGTTTATCAGTACCCTGATTATACAATTAAATTCTAACCATATTTCAGATAACGTAGGAGAACTTTGGAGAAAAAAAACCCCAGCCATGTATCTCCTCAAGAGGAAACGTCAAGTCACAAGATGACTGGTAACGTTCCACAATCATCGTGGTCATTCTGACAGGCTTAGTTTTCTTTTTCTTTTGTTTTTTTAGCAAATGTTTCTGCATTTATTGAAAAATCAAATACAACATATTCAAATAACAATATAGTATATAATATAATTAATGTACATAAAATGTGACAATTGATAAACACAAAGAGAATACATATATATAATTGAGAATGTGAAAGTATGGATGTAAAATCAAAGAATCAAGATAAATGCAGAGGCAAACTATCATAAACTGTCATTGTTATCTCCATTATTGCATGTTAAAAGTATCCCGGCTCACCTCTCTCCACCAAATATAACGAATGCATCGACCTCAATCGGCTGTATGTCGTTCCCGTCAGTGGCGATGAGTAGGAGTCGGTGGTCGTCCACGGAGATCGTCATCGGAACATCATGTACAGCGTTGCTTATGACCCGGAAACGATATCGATAACCCTGATATTAAAAAATGGAATTTGAATTCGAAAAGTCTTACCTAGTTGGCTTAAATAGCAATAATATCGACAAGAAACATCCCCGATAATCATGATTTCATTTTAGAAGGAAGATTTGTGCTGTTTTACCAACTATCACCTAAGTATCACCTAAAGCCTAAATATTTTTCCGAACAAGCTGAATTTGTACAAGATAGGTCCAGAAAATATGTTTAGAATAATATACTAAAGTCCCCTGAAATCCCCTTTGTTAGTTTTGCAGAACCCAGATGGCCGTCATGTAGGATTACAAGTTCGACAAGTACAGAAATCCGACAAGTACATTTGAACACTTCAATCGTAAATATCTTTTTAACGAAAGGGAAACTTGAAAAGCCGAAACCTATCCCATGCTTTTTTTGTTAATAAGAATACAACAAGCTACGAGGGACCCCCTATGAATGGGATTTTGAGGATTTGGACAATGTTACTAAGTCCATTTAAACTGATTATCTAACGTTTCAAGTACTAGAAGTGTCCGAATCCAAGATGGCGACCAATATAACTATTTTCAAAATAGCCGCAGTTTTTCGAAATTTGACACGTCATTACAACTAGCGATGATATGCATTTCGAAATGGGTGGTTCATTGTAAAGTACACCGATGTTTTAAGTCTTAGGCGTATCCTAATTCAAGGTTTCGTGTTTGGCACCAGGCAGATTTTGAATTAACAGTCCCGAATTGACAGGAAACCAGACAAACGTTGTATGTGTCAAAAACATGGTTTGGAGTTATTTTTCTGGACTATAAAGCGTTTGTCTTGTGTCATGCTCTCAATAGTGCAACGGAATAGATATATACAGTTAGGATATTATGCATATATATATATATACAATTAGTCCTCAGACTAAATTAGAACCACATTGCCAAACATTCTTCTCACGAACTTTTGAACGTATACTGCAGGATGTATGATCTATCGTTGTTACCTTTTCAACTTCAAAAACTTCAAGTGAAGCCGGGGACTGCGCCAAAGTACTCTCAATTCCCGACCCATCGTAGCCTGCTTTCCCGTTGACTAAAATGGACTGTAGCTGAATGTCCTGGCGCACGTGCATGGCGTGCACAAACAAGGCGAGCATCCGAGTGTGACTCCACTCGTTGGCTATGACGGTGTGTTCTGGCAGATCAAAGTCGTACAGAGTATTGTGCTTGTTGTCCTGAACAGTTGAAATACAATTTACCAGGTTATCGAAATGTGAAATGTTTTTTTCTACTGGGGACAGTGAGATTCCTTATCAATAACTGCGAGTGTCACCTGCAGGTATTTATTATTACACCCATTTGACTCCTCCTTTTCGTTTTCTTCCTCTTCTTCTTCTTCTTCTTCTTCTTCTTTTTCTTCTTTTTCTTCTTTTTCTTCTTTTTCTTCTTTTTCTTCTTTTTCTTCTTCTTCTTCTTCTTCTTCTTCTTCTTCTTCTTCTTCTTCTTCTTCTTCTTCTTCTTCTTCTTCTTCTTCTTCTTCTTCTTCTTCTTCTTCTTCTTCTTCTTCTTCTTCTTCTTCTTCTTCTTCTTCTTCTTCTTCTTCTTCTTCTTCTTCTTCTTCTTCTTCTTCTTCTTCTTTGATTTGGTTGTTTTAGATTTGCATCTACCTTATGTAGGTGTGTTTGTTATCATAATGTATTGATTTTACATTGTTTACTTTAATAACAATGTTTATCCTTGTATAACCATTGTAAACAAACATTATTGTTGTATTATGTACTATTTTTTCTTTTTGTAAACCTCTGACTTTGATTTATAGTTTGACAAATAAAGATATCCTTTTGAAAAGTCAAAAAAGTGTTCTTCTTCTTCTTCTTCTTCTTCTTTTTTGTTTCTTACTTTCTTCTTTCTTCTTCTTCTTCTTCTTCCTCTTCGTCTTAGTCTTCCCCTTGTAGTTTTGTTTGTGAATGTAATAATGCTACAATCTATTTTGAGCGTCAGTACGCGGACCTGATTTGTGTACATTTAAATGCGAGTAATGCTAGAAAGAAGAAACAGTTTTATTTGTGAAAGCATACTATATTCCAAATCATATTTGCATTGCACACCAACATTAATTGCCTAACTAGGCAATGCGCAATATACCCTTTAACTGATTGACGCTAAATGACGCATATTATTCCGCCGACACGTGTCCATATTACAACAGGATAATAGAGATTTGTTATCATCTCCCATAACGTTATTTACATCGAAAACATAAAACAAGTAAAAGCTTTAGGAGACTATAATCATTTTCGACAAGAACAATGTGTGTTCGTTTTTTCTGGCATATTGATAGTGCCAAGACTCATCATACTGTGAGCATGCACCCTTTGTTCCGAGTGTGAAATGTACATGCCTCACACACCATGTAATACGTGAGATCATCGCTGTTTTCACAGTCGTACACACTGGGCTCTTACAAGTAGAAAATCTAGCTATAGGTAAAATTGCAAAGTAGTATATTTGTTTGTAGTATATTGTAAAAAGATCATAATATGGTATTATGTGGTATATAATGAACACTTTATTATTTATTATTGAATGCGATATATAACCTCATCAGGCTGTCTGACAATGAGCGTCCCGAAGAGTCCTTCTGCCCGCTGCATGCCTACATGGCCGTGCCACCACTGAGTCCCGACATGGTCCGCTGTGAAGTTGTACGTGAACGTGTTGTGGGGTAAGATTGGCCACTGCGTTATCAAGCCCAGGCCGTCCATGTATGGCGTGCCATATTGGTGAATACCGTGCCAGTGTATGGTTACACATTCACCATTTATCATGTCGTTGGTTACCTGAACGATGATACGATCTCCTTCGCAAACCTGTGTTGGAGATAAAGGTTTCCAAACTAAATGCACGTCATAAGTATACAAGCCTGATCCTAAGAACAAACAAAAAAACATTGACATAATTTGCCCAAACTCTCAACCAAGTGCAAAGTGGGTTAGAATTCACCGTTGGTTTAATGGGTGCGGTTCGTTATTCCGAAGGTTCGTTATTCCGAACTAGCACATTTCGTATACCTGGGCATTCCTTCGGAATATCGAACCCTATTTCATTTTCGGATTAACGAACCTTATTTCAAAGTATTAAATTGAGCGGGAAAACATATACTATTCTTATAAATGATAGGTAATATTTCTAGTAGTCCATTACAACAAGTTCAGAAAAATAGGTTTCCAGACAAGTTATATAATTTGAAAACGCATCACCATACTAAAGCATTCGTTCCGTAAGTAATGGTAACTAATTATATTATTGTTTATGAATTTCACAACCCTTTGCAAAGTGTTGGGCATCGATTTGATATCACACGAAACGTACGCGAGAATAGATTTGTGCAGTCGCAGACGTTTTACGTAAACGGAACCATGATGACATGTTGGTTCCGTAAATAATGGTAAATAATGGTAATTAATTATATTGTTTATGAATTTCACAACCCTTTTCAAAGTGTTGGGCATCGATTTGATATCACACAACGGTACCAAAACATTTTCTAATGCGTTATTCTTTACTTGGCCCTTTAAAGATATTCATATCAAATATTGTTTTAAATGATATGACAACTGTTGAATATAATCAAATTGTATGAATTTTCGAGACACAAAACAAGCATAGACACAAAACAAACATAAACAAAGGATAATAATATTGATAATATAACGATATTGACATGAAGTATCAAGTACCGCTTTGTATACATTTTGAATAATTCGAATGATAAATAACGAAATGCAATGCACAAGGACGAAATAACGACATTAAATGAAATTGAACATCACATTGTGCACCAGCTTTTGTGATCGGACAAAATTGAATAAAGAAAATTACTGCTGAAATCTGCTGAAAATCTATTAAATATCGCCAATGTGGTGAAATGAGAGTCGTATACAGCATAGCTTTCAATCCTAACAGAATCTTCGTCAGGGCAAATAACAGCTACATAAGGCCCGGTCACATCTGACCGGATTGCGTAAACGTATGCCAAACGTATAGAAAATATGCGAAATCAAATCATTCGGTGACGATCGTCGTCTCCGTTGCTGCTCGAAGAACGGATATGAAACGGATTTAACGTACAAAAACGCACGATTACCAGACCAGTACAGGACAGCCACCGAGTATAGAACGGACATCACCGTATGAGTAACCGTCCTAACGGACAGCACCGTACGAGTAACTTACAAGAACCGGTCAAAACGAAAGTGGAACGCATAAGAAACTGACTAATGGCCCGCTAAGATATCAACGGATATCGGAAACGTATGCCCAACGAATAGACAATTTGCGAAATTAAATTATCCGGTGATGAAAGTCGTCTCCATTGCTTCATGTACAAAACATAGAACAACGTATATCACCGGACAAGGAACGGACAAGAAACGTATAGAACGGATGGAAAATTTAGCTCTCCGTTTGACATCCGTTTGCGCAATCCGTTGATTATGTGACAGGGCTATTAACGTTCTTCGAACGTATTTATTAGCCCGGTCACATCTGACCGGATTGCGAAAACGTATGCCAAACAAACAGCAAAATTGTCAATCCGTTCGTCTCCGTTTGTCTCCGTTCGTATACGTCTGTTGTCCTTTTTTTTGTTCGGCGAATACGTTCCTTGTACGGCGATGTCTGTTCTATCCGGTTGAAAGTTTTGTGCATGCACAAAACTTGTAACGGACACCACCGAAAACAGTCGTCTGTTGGTTGTACGTTTGTTGTGCGCTGTGCATCCGTTTTGTTCGGAACTCGTACGTTTCTCGTCCTGTACTTGTCAGTTCGTATCCGTTGATGTCCGGTGGACCTGTGTCACGACCGGACAACTAACGGATTCCGAACAAAACAGATGCACAGCGCACAACAAGCGTACAACCAACGGACGAGCATTCGGTGGTGTCCGTTACAAGTTTTGTGCATGCACACAATTTTCAACCGGATAAAACAGACATCGCCGTACAAGGAACGTATTCGCCGAACAAGAAAAGGACAACAAACGTATACGAACGGAGACATGCGGAGAACAACGGATTGACAATTTTGCTGTTCGTTTGGCATACGTTTTCGCCATCCGGTCAGATGTGACCGGGCCATTAAAGACAACAGAATATACGCAAACACGACACATATACACATGTGTGGATGGGGGAGGAGGAAAGTAGGCGGAGACACAAAATAATGAAAGCAACTGTGAGTGGGTGAGGGTCAGGAATGTGTGACCAATCGAACAGGGCTGGAACTGAAGGGGGTGCAAGTGCCCAGGGGGTGTTTTAAGTGGCTACAGTCAAAGAAGTGTGATGAAAGCGTATGGCTCAGAGAAGAGATCACATACTTTTAATCAAAGTGTTAAAAAGGAACATGTAAACAAAAGGCAGTTAAGGAGGTGAGGGAGCGGCAAATGTTCGAGGCCGAGACCACGGTTTTTCGCACTTTTCGAGGTCGTGATCATCAACAATGAGGGTCGAGACGGTCAAAATTCGGTCTCGAGACCAGTTAAAATTTGACAATAGGGGGGGGGGGAGGGAGGGTTCAAACCCCCAAAACAGTCATTTATTTGTCAAAAGGGGGGGGGGGGGTGAACCCCCCCCCCCCCCCCCCCACCCCCCTGGGTACGCCTATGAGTAGTAGTAGTAATTGTAGTAGTAGTAGTAGTAGTAGTAGTAGTAGTAGTAGTAGTAGTAGTAGTAGTAGTAGTAGTAGTAGTAGTAGTAGTAATAGTAGTAGTAGTAGTAGTAGTAGTAGTAGTAGTAGTAGTAGTAGTAGTAGCAGCAGTAGTAGTAGTAGTAGTAGTAGTAGTAGTAGTAGTAGTAGTAGTAGTAGTAGTAGTAGTAGTAGTAGTAGTAGTAGTAGTAGTAGTCAGTGGCGTAGACAGGTTCTTACACCTGGGGGGATGATTTGCCGTTCACCGGACCAAGACCAATTTGTTCGCGGCCGAGACCACCTGCCGAAATATTTCGAGACCAAGACAATTGCTTGAAAGTCCTCTCAGGAGGGGGGGGGGGGGGGGGGGGGGGGGGGGGGTTAGATGTTAAGATGGTCGTGACCAGGCGGGCGGGCCGGAAGAAGTTTTATATGTTTGGGGTGCAAAACCTATGGGGGCTCACGATTTTGTGTGTGTAGGGGCTCATGTCCAACCACACTCACAGTGAGCACAGTTTGAGCCAGATGTGAGAGTGAGACATTGCAAGGAGCGAAGCGACCAAGCCCCGAGGGAGCGAAGTGACTGAGCAGGGGGAGGGTGTGGGAGGGGGGGGGGGGTGTCCCCCTCCCACGGTAGGGAGATTTTGCATTTTTTGACTTGAAATTGTGCAATCTGGTGCTTACCTAGATAGGAAATTCGGGCTTAACATTGACTGTATCTGGGAAAGCGTGTTATCATTTGATCGACCAGAAATTTTAAATATATTTTCACAAGAAAACAAATAATTGACACACTAATGAATATGCACCCAACACAAACACAAGTATTGTATTTATAATTATTTAGCGTCATACACACTTCCAACATCACCATATGCCACATTATGTATGATCCAACAACTTAGCCTATTGCCAAGAATGAGTTCCGAGGGGCGAAGCTACCGAGGACTGGGGCAGAGCCAAATAGGGAGGGTTTGGGAGGGGGTATCCCCCTGCCACGGAGAAGATTTTGCAATTTGGTGCACGTCACACAATTGCAAGCAGCCAGAGCATACAGAAAAAAAAATACCCAGACCGTGATACGCAATTTACACAACAAGCTGAGATAATCTGTTCGCAGCGAAAATTGAAAGTGGATGTATAAATTACTTGTTTGACGTTAGAATTAACAACTTTTAGCTCATACAACTAATGTTTTCTTTCCCACTCGTATACAGATACACACACAAACAAAATATCCTTCCCTAAAACCTGGGGGGGGGGGGGGGAGGGTGATTGTACATGTCATCCCCCCACCTTGTGAGGTGGGGGATGTATACCCCTCATCCCCCCCGTTGTCTACGCCCCTGGTAGTAGTAATAGTAGTAGTTGTAGTAGTAGTAGTCGTAGTAGTAGTAGTAGTAGTAGTATAACGGTGCCCAAGAGATTAGAGTGAGTTATTCCATTTACCCTGAGTATAGCATGCAAACTCTCGTATCAAATTGTACATGCAGAATAGACTAAAAGGAGGACTACAATATTAATATTAACATTATACCTCGATTGCGGGACCAGGTAGCTTTCTATTTGCCACGGTGACGATTCTCGGGAATCCGTCGGCGGGGATGCATTTTTCCCGATAGCAGTCGTCTGGGTTAGAAGGACAATCTCCGCACGCTTCTGACATGGTGAAGTAAGGCTCAATAGTAAATGCATACTCGCAAGTCATTTGGCTGGTATTCGTGCAGTCGCGGAGACATGGATGTGCTGGCCCATTGAAAAAAACATTGTATACAAAGTTGATAATTCAATAATTATTGTTTTTGATTCGGGAGAAAATAAGTCAATGGGAATACTGTGAATTCCAAACATGTAGTGTAATATTTGTTACCGTTCCTTTCCAGATTCTGAAATCCCAAGATAGACTTTGCCTATATCCCATCAGGTTCCCGTAGGCATGGGATTAAATATGATATTAGTGTATAATAATTATGTAATGATCAGAGCATCAGAAAGCCCAATTCATCTTTCAATATGACACCAAAGCATCTGATAAGATTTAACATTGTCGTATTTAAATAGTTGTCCTGAGTGTAAAATGTTGTTAACGTTTATTCAGGTTTAACTAATAGTCTAGTGGGATTTCTGGAAAATGTGCATGTTAGGAGCAGTTTGGGGAAAAAGTTGGGAACCAAGCTATTTCACATAATTTTGGGGTGCTGAATCCGATTAGCCCGGTTCCCAAGCGAAATTCCGAGTTTTTGACCATCTAATTTGCATCAACAAAATGGCCGCCGAAATTACACATTTTTAAAACTTGTATAACAGGTTTATTTGATAACTTTGCAACCAGGCCGCTAGAACTTGCCAATTAAATGTCAAGAATGATGATTTATATTAACAGGTACATAAATTTGATAACTCTGTTGTATTTAGTGGAAAAGAAAACGCATGAATATGCAAATTAGTGGCCGCCATTTAACAGAAAAGTTATACAAAACGGGTTATTTTGGGGCAATTTTAGCCTACTGAATATAACACAAAAAATCAGCGCCTTAAACATTCCTGCGAGACAAATAATTAAATGAGGACGTTTCATTGAATAACCAGGGGTGTAAATTACTCACATAACATATACAAATTCAATTAGCATATTCAAAATGGCCGCAAATTGACACTTTTTCGACCATTTGAGCTGATAAAAACGTGTTTATTACAACTCGGCAACTAGGCGAGTAAAACATAAACAGTGTGCATATCCATGTTTTTGATGAGGGATGTGAACAAGATTATTCTGATGAATTAAGTGACATGCATGACTTATGAATATGCAAATAAGTGGCCGCCATTACTGAAAATTTAGTTATATGAGTTATATTTTGTAATTAAGGCCTACAAACTATAATAAATACATATAAAAAAAACAGTGTCTAAACCCAACTTTGGAAGTCTAATGATTGATCAAATCAGGAAATCATTAGAAGAATTATACTGAAGAATACTTGTAATCCTCGAATTTTCATAAACAAAATGGCAGCAAAACGACACTACTTTGACCTTACCTAGTACTTGTATATAAACGTGTTGTTTAATTACTCTATAACCGCAAAAGCAAAACATGCCTATGTGTGTACTTGTATATGTCAAGGGGAAAACTCATGTCAGTTCCTATGATATCTTATCTATTTATTGGCACCCAAGATTCACAAATATGCAAATTAATGGCAGCCTTTACAGATAAGTTAAAAACAAATATTTCTGTAACTTACAGTGAAACATTATAATACTGTAGCAGTGCCTTTACCCATTTCTAAATTAAAATTGCTATTAGGATGTTTCTTGAATCAGATACATTATACAATATATCATGATAATTCTGACTAGTGTTTATGACAAACAAAGGACTTCCAAATTGTTCACTTTTCTTGAACTCTTTTCTGTGATGGCTGGGCTTCTGCAAATTGTTTACAGCTCCTTTGATCCCAAACAGCGAACTGCCAGGAGATGGAATGCTTATTCACCCAGATAATTATATAACCTTTGCAAACCTAAGCGGCGCTCTACCCAGACTACGGGAGATCGTAGAACAGGCAGTTGATCATGTTGATGGTCACCCAACACAGCCCAATCTACCAATAGAGCTTATCAAAATAACTTGGATCAGTTCATCATTGCAACCTTGTGGAATCGGGCGTATACACTCTCCCCTCATCATAATACCCTCCTCTTCTAACCTGGACCATACTCGCTCAACACTGTGAATGTAACACCCACTGCAAAGATCTCCTGTAGTCAATCCCAGTGATTGGTCTGCCTCAAGGCATCGTTTCTGACTGACCGCTTTGACAAGAAATGCAGAGGGCCTGGCACAAGACAGTTCATGACCCCACCCACTGTAGCAGACTGGCCTTGAAAACACTCAACCGGCAGACGTTCTAAACCAAAACAGTGTCCCGTTTCTGCTAGGGATCCGCTAACTAAATCATGAAACAACTTCCTGATTAGATGTTTAAAAAATGATACTCGTTACATCAAGTAAATCACATTTTAATTAGGCCAGGCCCACGTAGTGAATGTATTTATTTCAGGACCGTTCACACCCAAATGGGCACTCTATTGCTGTCAAACGGCAACAAAGCAGAAATGGAAAAGTTTCACTCCGGAGTTCTTGGTGCAATACGATCCAACATTACTACGCTTATTCTTGATGCCTCCACCGTCTTTATAAGCAAGCAAATTCTCAGATAACCCCAAGTACTACATAATCATCTCTTTAAATTCCGCCCCTTCAAGCTTCTTTAACACTTTATTAATGCTCGGGAAGAACCCGTCTTTGACCCATAATTCCCCAATGATCAATCAGATTTTCACCGCAGTCGCTGTACAATCCATTATACAGGGTGTCTCAGAAAGAATGCAACACCTACGATCGTTAATTTCATAAACACCATCGACTAAATGTCATAGTTTTTTGTTTGATTTGGTAGAACATTCTTTATCCAACAAAATGATACCATGATAATTGATTTTGGGTAAGGCGTTTGGATCCTAGGGCCATTTTTCTGAGGAAATGTCGTTTCCTAAATTTGCTACTTTTCGTCTCCAGCGATCCTCTGAACACTGAGACATTCTCGCCCCTCAGCCTCCCATAGAATTAGTTGTACAAAAGAACTTCATTTGATAAGGAAGACAATGCGAGCCACACCGTTCGGGGTACTCGATTACGCAACATTGTCTTCCTTATCAAAGGGAGAGCAGTCATGCGATTCGTCTGTACAACTAATTATATGGGAGGCCTTTGGGCGAAAATGCCTCAATATTCCGAGGATCGCTGGAGACGAAAAAGTAGCAAATTTAGGAAACGACATTGCCTCAGAAAAATGGCCCTAGAATCCAAACGCCTTACCCAAAACCAATGCTTATGGTATCATTTTGTTGGAAAAACAATGTTCTCCCCAATCAAACAAAAAGCAATGACATTTGATCGATGGTGTTGATGAAATTAACGATCCTAGGTGTTGCATTCTTTCTGAGACACCCTGTATATGCAAGTTCAACCCTAGACCAGTTTCGAGAGAGGCCACATGAATGGCGCCATCTTGGTCGACCAAACTGCTGCCTACGACAACATGTGGCATCAGCCCCTTCAGATGGCCCCTAACCGGTGATCACCTTCTAGTGGGTTTCATCTTCACCATCCTCTATTGCCTACAGACCTTTCTTCTCTGCTTTGTTCTCAAGACCAACCTTCACTGTGGCCATGCAGGGAGCTCTTGATGTGCAAACACAATCACACTCCGCACATGGTGCTTTTGTTTGCAGAAGAGTATGCCCCCTCATTTTGGTGTCGGAACATCCATGCATGTTAACTGGATGTCAAATCCAATGGGACCTAGAGACTTATCACGGGCTGACTAACCCAATCCAACAGAACCCCTGTCAGTGCTCACCGAGATTGGTTCTCAGCCCTTTGCAGGGTGCATCAACAATAAAAAAAACTGGTCACCAAGGACATCAGGGCCCCCCAATAACCTCCATATATCTGCTGAGCTGACCTTTCAGTCGTCATTCTGCAATCCTGTGTGATGGATCTCAACATCCTCCACTAATGGAAAAACAGCTGGCAGCAGCCCCTCGATCCCCTTGTAGTATTATAAAGAAAGTCATTCCGAACATAAAGCCGCCACCACGTGCAGACTAGCTACCACGCAGAGTTCGGGTCACAATCAACAGGCTACATACACGAACTGACATGTTCAATGCTAAAACAAAAATTGCTGGGAACGTTGACCTTCCCCATCTCACCGGCTCAAACTGTCGACCAAAACTTCCAAGAGTGTCCCATCCTTTGCCCACCCGGTAGCCAAAACGACCGGGCTGCCCATCATTGGTCTTCAGAACAAAGATGCAGTTGTAGAGGATGGTGGCGATGAATCCCACTGGGTAGTCGGCCGTCATCTGAAGGAGCTTCAGGAGAATACCACATATGATCGTAGGCTGTAGTTAGGTCGACACAGTTTGTGCTATAGTCTTGTGGTCTCTTTCAAAACTGGTCCCTATCGGTGAAATTGCATTTATGTTTGATTGTACTGTGCACGCTACGGGAGTCTGCTTGCTCGTCGGGGAGTTTTGGGTCGACGACTGGTTCCAGTCAAACAATCTTAGGGTCTTATTTTATGAGGGGTTATCAGACGGTTTGCTTGCTTTATGTAGGATGATGATGATTACCTTGCCTCATCTCTTGGGGATGGACTGACTGAGGAGGCATGAATAATAGGCAGAGCCATCCTATTCATTTTGATCGCAGTGCAGTATTATAACTCACACTTGAACCATGGGAGTAGGAACTCCCATATCCTTGCTTGAACCTTTCCTCTGTAAGTTGTTGGAAAGCAATAATGGTCAAATGTTGGACGAAGAGGGTCTTGACATAAATCCATCAACTCTTGGCGCCTGCCATAGTAAAGATATAATTTGCTTGATGGAACAAATGGTCCTTGTTAGTCATTTTTAAGTGTACGTTATCAACAAGTTATTTTTCGATAGGCTGAGTTGGCCCCTAGCACAGGCCAACCATCAAAGAAAAGATTTCGGGAAAGTTGAACATTTATCAATTTTGCAGTCATTTGTTTGACCTAGATAAAATTATCATGATATTGTATAATAATATCTGATATGATTATTCATGAAACATCCTTATTCCAATATTGTACTTTCAAAATAACTGCTAATGTGTATACTGTTTCTCAGTAAGTTATGGAAAGTACATGTATCTATTATGAGGCTATCCTGCAAAGGCTGCCATTAATTTGCATATTTGTGAGTCTTGTGTGCCAATGAGAAAAATATAATAGGAACCGTCATGAGAGTATTATCCTTGACTTACAAACATAGGCATGTTTCGCTTGTGCGGTTGTAGAGTAATTAAAGAAACACAATTACAAGGTCAAAGAAGTGTCATTTTACTATGTATGCAAAGTTGATGATAAAAAGTATTCTACTGACGATTTGATATGTGATTTGATATGTGTCCTGACTTGATCAATATATAGAATTCCAAATTGAGTTTAGTTAGTCAATGTTCATTGTTATAAGGCCTTAATTACGAAATACCAGGGGCGTCGGTCCGTTTTTGCGATTGGGGGGGCGAGATTTGAAAAAAATTTCCAGAGTGACCACTGAGAGAGCTAAAAGCCCCACATTGGCATGCCCGAAAGTGTTATTATGCGCTCATTGAAAGTGTCTTGATGGCTCGAAAACTGAATTTGGGGGCACCCACATTTGGGGACAATAATGGGGGTCCAGGGGGCGGAGCCCCCGGAAGCTTTTAGATTTCAGACATGTGCAACTCCTATCATGGGTGTTAAAATTGTATAAAATAGTGAACTTACTCGTAACGTAATTTTAAAGGGCATAGCGAGGAAAAGATTGAGCCTTGCATGAGATGGATCCACGTGATCCTGTATACTATAGAGCCATCGATATAGTCTAGGGCATTGGGCTCCCATGAAACTAAGCAAGGGCGTTAACAACTTCTCAAAAGTGGAGGAGAGACATTGCGAGGAAGCGAAGCGACCGAGCGGGGGAGGGTGTGGGAAGGGGTGTCCCCCTACCACAGTAGGGAGCTTTTGTATTTTGGGGCGTGAAATTGTGCGATTTGGTGCACACCTGAGACAGAAACTTCACGTAATATATATGAAGAATATAAGTATGGAACCAAACATACATAATGACAAAGGGAGGGGGACAATCTCCTCCACTTTCAAATGTGGGGGGACATGATATTCCAATTTGATTTGCGTTCAGCGCATATGGACCGAATTGACTGAAAGATATATTTCAGATTATTTTATTTTGTTTGACGGTGTGCTATCTATAGATGAGGGTTTAATACACTTCGTATGAGGTGTGCGTTTGAGAAATTACACTGTCTAACACATTTCGAAAGGTGAGTTCCCGCAACCCAAATTAAACTTGCAATATGAGAAACTGTATGCGCGCGAAGCGCGCGGCAAAAAAGAGATTTACAGTCCTCTTCAAACTAAAAAACGGCTATTTTGAAGATTAATTATTGATAAATGTGTCTTTCCCCTCTTTGGCATTATATCACTCGATTTTTTTCTTCCTCATTTTCGGAATTATTGGGGGGGCGAAATGATATGTTCGCCCCCCCCCCCAATATTTTCATTGGGGGGGGGGGGGGGGCGACCGCCCCCCCTGCCCCCCCAGGATTGACGCCCCTGCGAAATACGACCCATTTTGATCAATACATTGATCAGAATATTCTTATTGACATCCCTTCTCATCAAAATCATGGAAGTGCACATCACAATTATATGCTTTGCCCGCCTAGTTGCAGAGTTATGATATACACATTTGTATCAGTTCAAAATGGTGAAATTAGTGTCAATTGGCGGCCATTTTGAATATACTAATTATATTTCTGTATGTTAAATGAGTAAATTATACTTCTGATGATTTAATAAATGGCCTCATACAATGATTTCATTCCCAGAACTTGTTTAAGACACAACTTATGAGTGTTATATTAAGTAGGCCTTAATTGCCCCAAATAATCAATTTTGTACGACTTTTCTGTCATGGCGGCCATTAATTTGCACATTTTTGCTTCTTCTTTTCCATTAAGTACAGTCAAACCTGTCTATAGCGACCCCTTAAGGGACCTGCGAAAAGTGGTCGCTATAGACAGGTGGTCTCATTAGACAGGTTGGCGGCCATTTTGAATTTCTCGTTATATGCATATGTGTAATTAATTGGCATCTGTACACGCAAGTGTCCATAGTTTAATTTAGTATTTGTTGCATGCATAACCACAACAAAATTGAAATTATATATTGTCATTATATTTTAAATGATATTAAATATTGGTATTATTTTGTTAAGTGAAATTAAAATTGCAAAATGTGTCAATGAGTCATTTATTTACTCATCATGAGAGAATCAGCTACGCTTATTCGCATGTGTATAGTATTCTACCGAATTCTGAAGTCAAAATGCATCGTTTGGTCGTAACAAGCACACGGATTATCATTGAAAAACACCCCGCCTCGGCGATTAAAATATTTGTTAGATGTCAAATTATGTTGTGATGTTGAGTTAAGTGCCTTTGTTCGACGAATTTCTGTATCAGCATTAGGTACTGAAGCGCACGAAAACTCTTCGTTTATGAGTCCGAAGCACTAGATGTCAGTAAGTAAGCGTGTAGGCTTAAACAAAACAATTAAAGGGAACTGGTTACTTTGTTGACATGTGCAAAAAGTGCAAAAAGATGCAATGCATATTGTTGTTATGCGATATTATGTCCACTGGCAATTGTGTGAACATTTCAAGTTAAATGAACGTAATATGGCCGAGTAATGAGCAGAAATGGAAAGTGATAATCACTAACTCGTTGCACTTACTTTGTACCCAGGGGGGGGGGGGGGGGGGGGGGGCACTCAACTATATTGCTGTACACACGCGCGACCAAAATAACGCGTAAAAAGGGTACTTTTTGCCATAGAAGTATGAATAAACAAACCAACCCGTTTATAACTAGAAGGCTCACTTAACGCGCGCAAGTCACGTGTCCCATAGACTTTGTACATGGGCAACATGGCGGAGTGAACCGATTTTTGAAGCTCCCGTAGCCTACTTCTCTACGTCATCGCGTAGTGAACTAGAAATACTTGACCAATCATCATGCTATGCAGTGCGTAGACTATCGCGCCTATTTTCCTGCGCACTGTCCTAGATTTCATCACGCTTATGAGAACAATGGGAGCCATTGTGACGTATGCATATGAACTTGTTTTATTGACCTCGATCCCGTGACGACGCGTTTGAACTACTCTGTGATTGGTTAACTGTAGTTCCCAAGTAGCCCATAATGCAACCAGTTGTAGGCTCTTCCGGTGAGCAAAAATCGCTGCACTCTGGCAGCAGTGACACCCCCCTGCTTTTTGCCGATCATGGCGCGTCACGCGCGTCACGCGTTTAGGGTCTCAAAAAGGCCAAAATCAGAAAAAAAATCAGAAAAAAAGAGTTAAACAAATACGCGTTTAGGGTATCTTTTTCTCCAAACTTGTTTCTTTGAGAGCAGTTGACGTAGACCTTGTTTAGGGGTATGCTTTAGGGGTTGTCTTGTTTAGGGGGCAAAATTGTCAAAAAAGCACGCGAAAATACTTGAATAGGGTATAAATTTGACCAATGGATAAAACTTGTTGAGGGTGGGCTTGAAAAACCTGTGGTCGCGCGTGTGTACAGCAATATAGTTGAGTGGCCCCCCGGGCTTTGTACACTGTTAAGACTATCCAGTGGATAGTTTAACACCTGAACACTTCAATCTGAAATATCTTTTTAACGAAAGGGAAAGTTCGAAAAACCAAAACCTGTCCCATACTTATATTGTTAATACAAATACAACAATGTACGAGGGAACCGCTAGCATTCCAATTTGAGGATTAGAGGATTTGGGCAATGTTACTAAATCCATTTAAAATAGAGCCCTTTTATACACGAGAAAAATTCGTGAATGCAAATATCATGATTGGAATCATGTTTACAATCACGGTGATTCTGTTGCCTTGCTTTTACACGAGGAAAAAGATTTCGCGCAAACTGTGATTACAATCGCGTTTCTGGAGACGTGTTTATGTGTACCTGTCAATCAAACTGAGCGCCATATTTTGTATTACACTACATGCTCTTCACTCGAAGCGATTAGAGCGCGGTTTATCGGCGGAAGTGCATGTAAGGTTACGTAAGCTCCGCCTCCCAAATCGTGTTTTGGAGGTCAAGCCGTTCACACTACCGATTCGCACTGTGATTTGAGTGAATCATGATTAGAAAACACCTCTGGACGATTATAAATTCACGATTCGTGATTCTAATTTGTGTTCACCCGGTAAAAAATACCGTGATTGGAGTGAAGTCAGATTGATTCCAATCGTGGTTGCAATCACGAATTTTCTCGTGTGTAAAATGGCTAATAGACTTCTACCACATTCCTAACTATTGCAATCGTACAATACTCTTAATCCGTTCATGACTGATTGATTGTGATATAACATGTATTTTACATTGACCCAAATTGGTTAAAGGGGCCCTGCAACCCAAATGCATGTTGACCTCTGTTCATCTGTATTAGTGTACACATTCAATATTTGTAAACAGTTTTACCCAAATATGTTTTGTATATTTTAAAACATTTTATCATTTATTTGTCTTCATGTTGCTAAGTCCCACCTCCTAAAAAACCCTCCAGAGCAAATTCTATTGTTGACCTGCAGTGACATCATTTGTCAATCACTGGTTAGCTACCATGAGATTAACAAAAGATACAAAAAGAACATCCACACAAATTGTGATTAGACTATTGTGATTAAGCTAATCACAATAGCATCACACGGTTGAATAGCATACCAACTCACACAACTTCAATTACAATAGCTTTTGCTATGTCAGAAGAAAAGCACTGCCTAAGCTATTGCATGGAGGTATGCAGGGCATGCTTTTGTGTGGATGTTCTTTTTGTACTTTCATCTTTTGTTAATCTCATGGTAGCTGACCAGTGATTGACAAATGATGTCACTGCAGGTCAACAATAGAATTTGCTCTGGAGGGTTTTTTAGGAGGTGGGGCTTAGCAACATGAAGACAAATAAATGATAAAATGTTTTTAAAAATACAAAACATATTTGGGTCAAACCATTTACAAATATTGAATGTGTACACTAATACAGATGAACAGAGGTCAACATGCATTTGGGTTGCAGGGCCCCTTTAAGTGCCAACGAGACTATTTTGCCAAACCACGTCATGATGATGAAATAGAAAGATAACAGCTGTTTCGAATGTATACTCAGTAAATAGTACTCCGCGAAAATACTGGCTGTTCAAACATCATAGAAGGACGCGATTTTATGATACTAATAATTGTGTCAATACATGTTCACTCTTTTGTGCACATATAATTATCATTATTTATGCTCCCGGGGCGGTACTGAAACTACCGTTTGAAAAAAATCTATGAAAATATGTCGAATTCCTTATACTCGAGGAAATGATGACCCTGGAATATTATATCGCATATATTAGAGACTAAAATACTTGAATCGAAATGTGATAGCTGGGTGACCAGCCAAAGTAAATCTATAAGCTGTCTGAAGCTCATTGTCATTTTAAACGTTTGTTTTATGCATTGACATGCTCGAAATTGGAGCCTTGAGTGACCAGAGGCGATCGAGTTGATGCATTGGTCGCTCAAGCGCTAATTTTGTGGTCGCTATACACAGATGTATATGTGCGTCGGGACCCAAATAGGGTGGTCGCTGGTCGGGTTAGGCAGGTGGTAGCCTCTTGACAAGGCATGTCTCGTCTGAGCTGAGTTGAATGCACGGTATAGTATGCATTATGCAGGAACGACTGGACAGCGCGACTACCCTGCACAATCATTTGGCGAGCTCGCACGTGAATTCACCACTCGCCAGATAGCCTCCATCAGGCGTTCAGTCGTTCCTGATCCTGCATGCAGCGCAGCCTTTGCTTGCTTGAGACACGAAGCCTTGTTAAAGGCTAGGCAGGTGGTCGCATTACGCAGGTCGCTTAACACATGATTTTCAGGGGGGCAGAGAGCGGTCGTTATGAGCAGGCGGTCGCTATAGACAGGTGGTCGCATTAGCAGGTTTGACTGTATCTCTTTCTGCAACGGGGCCTAGGACTGATTGATTAAATTGGTTAAGTGCGAACGAGACTATTTTGCCAAACCACGTCCACATAATAAATTATTAATACTCAGTAAATAGTACCTACTCCGCGCAATTGTTGAGAAACTAACCGGCTGTTCAAACGTCAGATATAAGGACGCGATGTTATGATACTTTAATTTTAATAAATGTTCACTCTTTTGTACACATATAATTATCATTTATAATTATGTACTGAAACTATGTTTGAAAAATATATACGAACATCTGTCGAATTCCTTATACTCGATGTAATAATAACCCTGGAATATTCAGTCCCATATATTAGAGACTGAAATACTTGAATCGAAATGTGATAGCTAGGTGACCAGCCAAAGTTAATCTATAAGCTGTCTGACGTTTATTGTCATTATAAAAGTTTGTTTTATGCATTGATCTGCTCAGGATTGGAGCCTTGAGTGACCAGAGGCGATCGAGTTGATGCCTTGGTCACTCAAGCGCTAATTTTGTGGTCGTTATACACAGATTTATATGTACGTCGGGACCCAAATAGGGTGGTCGCTGGTCGCGTTAGGCAGGTGGTCGCATTACGCAGGTCGCTTAACACACGAATTTTCAGGGGAGGACCAGAGAGCGGTCGTTATGATCAGGTGGTCGCTATAGACAGGTGGTCGCATTAGCAGGTTTGACTGTACATCAGAGTTATCTTATTTGTGTTCTTTTTGATAGAAAACATCATTATAGACAGTTAATTTGCAGGTTTTGCCCACCCTCTTGCAAAGTCATTTAATAAACACGTTTTACAAGTTGAAAAAGGTGTCATTTTGGCGGCCATTTTGTTTATGCAAATTATAGTAGATGGTCAAAAACTCAAACAACTTCGCTTGGGAACTGGGCTAATCGGATTCAGCATTCAGGTACAATATTCTTTTTCAATTTAAACATAAAAACTGCAATTTGTAGAACATTAATATCTGTTATTTTCAATAATCTTAATCGTTTAAAAATTGGATCTGAGTTAGCTAAGTAGTTGGAATTAGTACACAATCTTACAGCTTTTTTTTGTAACAATAATAATGAATTCAAGTGTCTTTTGTTCCCATTCCCCATGCTACATTTCCGTATGATAGGTATGATAGAATAAAGTAGATTTATACAATAATAAAAGAGCGTTTCTATGTAAAATATCTTTAATTATAAATATTATACCAATAATTCGTGATACTAGCAATGTAGTATGTTCTAATTGTTTGTTCCAAGTTAAACATTCATCAAAAATAACACTAAGAAATGTAATATTTTCTTTCCTTTCAATTCGCTTTTTATCAATAATTATAGTACCTAAACTGGGCTCCAAAAGAAACTTGTCACTTTTTCAGAGCGACGCTCACTAAAATCCATAGCATCAAATTGAATCATATTTAGACACAGGTAAGCTATCATTCTCCTTATGAAGCATATTAGTTAGGCGGCTAAGGGTAACAATTGTGCACTTTTTGAAAGAAGTATGAAAGTCCTACCATATAATCTTCATTATATGTGAATTATTTTCCCTCGTGGAAGTTTGCTCAATTTGACCCCAAGTGACCTTTAGAGGTCATGACCTTGTTACCAGCATATTTTACCGATTTGAGGCATCATTCTTAACGCTTCTCCTATATTTCGTTTTAAATATGATTGTAGCAGTTAGCCTCGCATCCGCGGGGTGACAATGATCTAATTTAAAGATGTTGGGGTCATGGGGTTAAAGGTTATGGAGCTCATTATCTATGCAAATATCAATGTCATTGAAGTAAATAAATAGTCCTGTAGACGGATATATACTTGTGTATTAGACCTGGAGACGTTATTTAGTCTAACATGTTTTATTGATTCATATTCTAGAAGGTTTAAGAAGAAATGTTAGCTTTGTTCCCACCTTTTGAAGTTAATTAGCTAATTTGCATATTTGTGTAAAAAGGTCAGGGGTCATTTTCAATCTTGGAATAGTAAAATATTAATAAAAACAAGTATTCTAGGATATTTTGGGGCGAGGATTCCATTTCTGGTGCTCGTTTGTAAGTGCCATCTGGGAAACATCCCCAAATCCAAGATGGCTGCCTCTAATTTGCATATTTATGAATATTATTGATTTTCAGTGGCTACAGCCCCTTATAAGCAATGATTCAAGATTATTATTTGTAATTTATGTTCTAAGTATGTATTTAAGATATCAAAGATTAGTTGCCATAAAGGCAACCTCTAGCAATGCATATTATTTGCATAATTAGGTATTTTATATAATTTGTATATTTCCCCAAATCGAGTATATTGGGAACCCGGACAGTAAAAATGACAAGAAATACCACTTTTCCAAGGTTTTAGGGGGCAACAGATCCATTTTTGATAATTACTTCCCTGTTTAACCATGGCAACCATCTCAAATCCAAGATTGCTGCTCCCCAAATTACACATGCTATGATACATGACTGTATTATTTCGGTTATATTAGATCGATATTATAATATTTGGACTTTTAATTATTGGAATAAGTAGCTAGAATACTTGAATCATGATGTAGTTGTTTGCTTACAGTAAACAAATCATACTTTTATAAAATAAATACAATTAAAGTGGCAAATAGCATTTTTCCTTCAAAATTACAAAGGCGGCCATCTTGGATTTATGTGGGTTGCCAAGGTGATACGTCTAACTAAGTATCATGGATGGATTTGTTGCCCCCTTAAACCTTGGAAAAGTGGTATTCCTTGTCATTTTTACTTCCTGGGTTCCCAATATACTCGATTTGGGGGAATATGCAAATTAGGTAAACTACCTAATTATGCTAATTGTATGCATTGCTAGAGGTTGCAGATGTGGCAACAAAGCTAAATTATCTTTAACACGCATTTAGAGCATAATTGAGGAAAATCGTCTGTAATTATGATTTATAAGAGGCTGTAGCCACTGAAAATCATTAATATTCATACATATGCAAATTAGGGGCAGCCATCTTGGATTTCAGGGTGTTGCCCATATGGCACTTACAAACGAGCACCAGAAATGGAATCCTTGCCCCAAAATACTGTAGAATACTTGTTTGTTATCCATGTTGTACAATACCTAGCAAAAAATGACCCCTGACACTATTTCACAAATATGCAAATTAGCTAATTTAGTTTATAATGCTTTAAAAATAGTTGCCCAATGTTGCCATGGTAGCAACAAAGCTAAAATATATTCTTAACCCTTCTAGAATATGAATCAATAAAACAATGTTGGACTGAAGAACGATAAGTAAACTTTAGACACATGTGAAAATTGAGGTGGGGGGGGGGGGGGGGGGGGGGTCCCAATCCTTTTCATTTACCCCATAAGATATCATATATATTATAATAATGGACAATATGATTTTCAGGTCACTTTTAACCCATTAACATATTAAGGAAAAAATCAAGTCATGTTAGATACCCATACAATGGTGTGTAATAACGCACTTTGCACCCCCTTTCTTTCAAGACCCTGTCCCGCCCCCTATGGTCATAATTAGCAAACTTCCACGGGGGAAATTAATTACTTAGCCAAAATTGAGATTCAATTCATCGGCTAAGTATTTTACTTAGGCTAAGTATTTTACTTAGTAAAGTATGATTTTGTCTTAGTAAATGGCTTAAGTATTTTACTTAAGCAAGGTCAGTATTCAAATCTCTTTTTTGGCTAAGTAATTTGCTTAAACTTATGAATATAAATGAGGACACTTAAGTCAAATCCTCATAGTCTAAAACTGGTACTCGTATGAGCAAGATGTGTTGACATGGCAGCCTTCAATCGCATAATTCACGAACACTATCAGCATCAGCGAGCACCTCGTCATCACTTGGTTCAAGATCGTGTACATCCTCTTGACAAATATAATGATGTGGAGTTGATCAAAAGATATCGCTTTGATCGAGAAGGAATCAACTACATCACAGAACTATTGAATGACGATATTGCACCAAAGGGAAATACCAACAACCCGATTCCGCCAGTTGATAGGATCTGTGTAGCTCTTCAGTTTTACGCATCGGGGTGTTTCCAAAGAACTGATGGGGATACGTTACATGTATCACAGTCATCTGTGTCAAGGATTATCGGCACTGTTAGTGAGGCTCTGACAAGGAAACTGCCTCAAATCATTCAACTTCCCGGTGAGGAGGAGAGGAGGAGGAACACTGAACAATTCTACCGCACGGCGAGATTCCCTGGCATCACTGGGGTGATAGATTGTACCCACGTGAAAATACAGGCGCCTTTGGAGTACGAAGATCAGTATGTGAACAGAAAAAGGTTTCACAGCCTCAATGTTCAAGTGGTATTTGATGCTAACTGTTACATCACAAACGTGGATGCTGAGTGGCCTGGAAGCGTCCATGATGCCCGGGTGTTGAGAGAGAGTGGACTAGGGGAAGTGTTGGAAGAAATGGATGGGCATCTTCTTGGGGACAGTGGGTACCCCCTAAGACCATGGCTGCTAACGCCTTTTCCGCGGCCTGCCAATGACAATGAAGAGCGATACAATAGGGCGCACAAACAGACCCGTTGTCTTGTGGAGAGGGGAATAGGTCAGCTGAAAAGAAGATTCCACTGTCTCCATTCGGAGCTGAGGGTGACACCAGAAAAGGCTTCTCAGATCATAGCCAGTTGCGCTATTCTGCACAACCTCGCCAAGCAACTGAACATGCCAGACATCGACGAGGATGTGCCAGGATACGAGCAGCCAGAACAGCGCATCGTTGGACATGATGCCTTCGCAGCACGGGAATACAGACAGCACATCGTAAACACTCACTTCAGGTAAATGCTCGACACCATGTATTACAGTGGAACCTCTTTATAGCGAGGTCATTGGTACCATGAAGATTACATTGCTGTATCAGGTACCTTGTTATATCAGGGTAAAAACAAAAAATAAAAAGACCAGCAAAATTACATTACTTTATGATTTTTGTGTTATATCAGTGATCTTTATAAGGAGGTTCCACTGTGTTTTTGTTAGAATAAAGTTGTAGAGCCTATTCAGCACAATGAGCATACTTATTCACAAGAACACCCAAAACCTTGCGCACACACACAGACCACCAACAGACATATCACAGACACAATACAGTTACACCACAGGCACAAACAAAACATACATTTCATACTTTCATACATTAATGTATACTAAGTTACATACTCATACTGACAAGTTTTAACATTTTAGTTGGCATTCATACATCCGTATGATTTAATTAAAACTTTAATAAATAATACTTTGAATAAATATTTATATATACATGTAATATTACACAATAAATAAATTAAGAATTATTGCAAGTAAACTAACCAAACATTCATGGTTTCCATTGATTTCCAAGTTATTTGTATTGAGCACACATACAACCATTGCCATAGGCACCCTAAGACCTATGTCATATATAAAGCACAGTAAACAAGTTTGTGAGATTAACCAATAATGTAAAACTATCTCTAGCTATAATAAAGTATTATCTCACCGAATTAATCAACTGTGGATAGTAGGAGGGTAGAATTAAACACAATTTGAAACTTACATTGAGCCTTCTGATGTAAAAAGTACTTTTAATTCCTATTTGAGAATATCTGATCTTCAGAAATACTGCAATGGATCTGTGCCAAAGCCGTACTGCCTTCTAAATACAAAAGAACTGTTTACATGTTTAGGCTTCTGCCCAGTCAACTTCCAAAATTCCTCCTGAAACTACAATAAATGATGCAATTACAATGGAAGCCAGTGCCAGGAAGGATGACACAATTTATGTTGTGTCTGCAAAGTGTGAATAGATAGCATTTCAATAGTTGTCTGGACAGGACAATAGCTTTTGTACTGCATTCCAAAGTACTATAAGTATATCATTGAATGTAGGTCAATTTGTGACTCTAAGGAATTCTTTACAACCAGCTTTGAACTACTAAGAAGATTAACAGCTAACAAAGCCAACCATAAGACCATTAAAGGGTACCACCACCCAAAAATAATATTCTTATTAAAGAAAGGTAACATCTTTAGTATTCCATTCCATCAACAAGTTCACAAAAATATGTTTCCAGAAAAGAAAAAAAATAATTGGAAACGCATCACCATTCTAAAGCATGCGTTCATGCGGTCTGAATTACGCAGACTGCTGTGTGTGTGGTGAATTGCAACGTGTGCAGAGCGAACGAATCACCCGGGAATCTATTGTTTACAAACATGCGCGTGAATAGCATTGGCGCACTCGCAAATGGTTAGCCCATATGAAACCAGGAAATAGCAGTGGTTCCGTAAGTGGTGGAAATTAATTGCTTTGTTTATGAATTACACAAACCTTTGCAAAATGTTAGGTATCTATTTGATATCACAAAACGGTACCAAAACATATAATAATGTGTTGTTCTTTGCCTGGTGGTCCCCTTTTCTGTAGAAATGTCCCAAAGTTGACATTATCAGAATAAATCTCAAGTTACGTTGATGTAACTGCCATACCGATACATACAGATCCCGTCAAACATATAGACGCCGATTTTGCTTATTTCTCGCTTGTGTAAGGTAAATGGTTCTACCAGAACCATTTACATTGTAGATGTGGTATTGATTAATTCCAACAACTCAATATTTTCAAAAGAGATAGTTGAGTATGGTCAACTGAATTTTAATAATTAAATTCTAACATTTAAATTAAAATCTAATGATTGTAATACAATTACACTTTACAGTCAAACCTGTGTACAGAGTGAGTCAGAAAAAAATGTCCCATCTTTTAAAAGTTGTCTTGTTTGAAGTATGAACATTTAGTGATGGATTTTATTATAATATGTCTTGGTAGAGTTATCCTCCCAGCATATCTCGGTACCCTTTTCATTTAAATCTCTGCACGCATGACTGAACATCAGACAATATTTAGAAGACTGCAAAATCACACTTGCGCCAAGTGGTTGGGTGAAGAATAAAACAAATTGTGAAAGAATGTATAACTTTTACTGCTGGGACACCGAACATAGGGATAACGGCGGCATAACCATTGCAAAACTTATGTTACACTTAAAGTTCTTGCATACTTGGTGACCAAAAATTATCTCTGTTGTGGGGTGAAATGACGACGAACCATAATTCCGGTACTTGTCCTACTCAAACAGGTCTCAACATACTTAACTGCTGGGCAATTCCAGCGTGACAGACGGGACATCCACTCATGACTTTTTCACAGTTTTGATTGATTTGTAGGCAAATGGTTAAACATTAAACATGAGTTTTTATGCTTATGATATTAAATTGCAGTCATACTTTCAAAATATATGAGTTTTATTTTGTGTGACCTCTGACCTAGATGTCAGTGGGTCGTTGAACTCAGCGTGACAGACGGGACACACTTTTACCAAGCTTTTTTCACTACCTCACTTAATTTAAAATCCCTGCTAACTGGATGATCTTAGAAGGCTGCTCATGTCTGTAGGTTATTACTTGCCTAAGGCCAGTTGTATGCCACTACTTAGGGAAATCCCCCATGTTTGTCTTAAATAGGAAAAAATCCAAAATATGAGCGTGACAGACGGGACAAGAAAAACGTGACAGACGGGACATGTACAATTCCTATGGGTGAATTGGACAATCTGTAAAATATACAATTTCAGTCATTTTTAGGAGTTTTTCTGTAATAAATTACACCCTTATTGATAAAAAGTAGTTGCTAAAAGATAAAAGCAGTGTTATTTTTAAAATTTAAATTGATTAAGGTAGGTAAGCTATGAAATAATCTAATTTTACAAAGTACAACACGATATCCAATGCATGGGACTGTAGAAAACCTTAAAATCCCCACCAATTACCTAAAATGTTGTTTTTACAGGTTATTTAAGTTGATAATGCCACCAACTATTGTGATAAGCCTCTAAAGTGACAGATTTAGCCAAACTCATTATGAAACAGCAACAACCTAGTTGAATTAACAAATTAGTAGTACAAAGGAGCGTGACAGACGGGACAAAAACGTGACAGACGGGACAAAACGTGACAGACGGGACAAGATTAAAACATTGATATTTATATTCATAACTTATATTTTTACAAAAATGTAGTGTTAATGTAAAGGTAATAGGCCTTTGTTAATAAATATAAAGTTTTATCCAAAACCAGTCACAGGTATTTCCTAGGAATTAATTAATTGTTAAAAAACGTGACAGACGGGACAAAAATTGAGTTGAACTTTGACCCCCAGTAAATGCACGAAATAAAGTTTTTGGCGAAAATGTTTTATATTTATTTGAATTTTCACTCCATATCTATTATTTGCATTAAGTTTTTGAATATGCATCTAGATATAAATACAGATATAATCAATTTCAAATAACCCTTATTTTTCACAAATATGTCTAAATCCAATTAATAAGTCTAAAGATGCAGATTTTGGGCAAAAATGGCAAAATATCAGAAAAGCAAATATGGTTTCATAAAGTTCAAGTCATGCATTATCAGCCATAATAAGAAAAAAAAAATCCACAGCAAACTTAATTTTGTTTGTTTTGGTAGACATTTTCATGGAATTGCCCAGCTGCCAAATCAGGCAAGCCCTTTGGTGGCAAGTACAGCACATGCACAGATATTCATTTTAAATTGCCATTGTTAGGCAACAAAAGACATAGACGAGATTCATTTTTATTGTTATTGTACCAACGTATTGAGATAGCACATTGGATTTATGTGCACTTGATGATGATGATGATGGTGGTGGTGAATGTGTTAGGGGAAAGATTGTCAGGGAATTGCCGCTTAAATATTCAGAGATCTTGTTAAAAGTCAATGCTTAATCAGAAAAGGGGAAATGTTAACACTGCATTATGAAAAAAAAATCCTGTGCATGTGTGTGTGGGTGTGTGTGTGAGTGTTTTTCTGTCTGTCTGACTGTCTTTGTTCAAAACACTGTTTTATTCCTCACCCAACCACTTGGCGCAAGTGAGATTTTGCAGTCTTTTAAAGATTGTCTTTTGTTCAGTCATGCGTGCAGAGATTTAAATGAAAAGGGTACCGAACTATGCTGGGAGGATAGCTTTACCAAGACATATCATAAAACACATAATTAAATGTACATACTTCAGGCAAGACAACTTTTAAAAGATGGGACATTTGTGTTTCATCCCGTTGCTGAGATGTTAATTTAATATACATGTAATTGCAAATAAAATATCTAAATGTCATAATTATAACAAGCAGTCCATGTGTAAACAGGCCCAAGTCTTTTATTCTCCATACCTGCAATACATAAACTGGACATGTGGAGCGGTTTTGATAATTCATTAATGAAAAACACAGGCAGTAAGGGTTACATACATGTGTACAAGTGCAGTCAACAGAGCTGTGCTCTATCAAAACTATTTTGCTTCCTGTAATTTTAATATAAACTGGGCTCCAAAAGAAACTTATCACTTCTTCAGACTTCAGAGCGACGCTCACTAAAATCCATAGCATCAAATTGAAGGTTGCTTTTGCCAAAAAAGAGAAAAATGCGATGGAATCGCTACAGGTCACTTTACAAAAATCACAGTAACTGCTCGCTGCGAACCTCCACGAAAGGCATTCTATTCATTCAACATCAAAGGCGGGTTATGTAACCACCAGACTGGCTATTGTACGTACCGAGCTCCGTGCCCGGAAGGCGAGCAGTTTCTTTGATTTTTGAAAAATTACCTCTTGCGATTTCACCTTTTTTTATTCTTTGTTGACTAAATCAAACATAATTTTGTTTAGAAGTGCTTGCTGAGGAATATTATAGCTAATCTATGCCCAATTATGATTAATTTGTATGCTTTGGATTTTAATGTGTGTCGCTCTGAAGAAGTGATAAGTTTCTTTTGGAACCCAGTTTAGTAGGTATATTTAGGAGTCAACCCTAGATTTAAGTAGCTTATGAAGCAAATGATGTGAATCTATCATTAAATAAAAAATTTATGATCATTTGAACTTGAATAAAACAAAGATATAATCCAAAAGAAAAAATCCAACTAGAGAAACAATTGCTCATGTTGAAAATAGCCTAGAATGAACTCAGAGTTCAAAATCACTCACGTACCGATTCTTTTCTTCGATTTCCATCTGTAATTTTTTTATTTTCAACATGAGCACTTGTTTCTCTAGTTGGATTTTTTCTTGTTCTAGTACCAATTTGTCGCGCTCTTCTTTGCTCGTTGAGATTTTCTCTACTAAATACTGATCGTATAAATCATTCCTACATGTACTTGCAGACGCTGACGGAGCGGGGCCACGGCGAGACCTCTTTGGAGATGACTCGAGGCTTTGCGGTTTCCTGCATGGTCCATGGACAGGGATGATGTCAGCATCACCGCTAGTAGCAGCATTTTCAGGAGAACTATAAGCAAACATTAACAAATATCACAGGAGCTTTAATTAGAAATCAAAGTTCAATTGCACATGATTTTCTATGTAAAGCAGAAATGGAAAATATATTTGAATCTGTTCAATACTACATTACTACAGTCTCTCCATTATTTAAAGTCTCATTATTGACATGTTTATTGCAATTATGTTGATGATGTGTATTATTCAATATAATGATGATGATGACTATGATAGTAATGATGGCAGACTGACTAGTGTTCATTGATTCATGTTCTGTGCAGAACAATAACAGTAATAAAAATGGGCATTGAAAAGAACATTACGAAAACTTGCAGCCGGCTTTGTATGCTGAATTGTTAGTTCATGACTAAATGTGACCGGCTACATATATATCAAAACCCACTTGTCGGTAAAAATCAAAATTAGAAAGGCCTCATCACAAGCTTTCATTGATGCTATAGATGTTCTTACAAATTGGTCAATAATTGATGAAGATATGATTGTTTCAATTTTACAAGTCATAATGTGAACTTAAAATGCCCATTTATTCAAAACATTACTGACAAGTGCAGGGTTTTGCTATAGCCGGTCACAAATAACAGAAACAAGTTAAATTTCATAAAATTCCATAAAATTACCTGAAGTTTTTTTTAGGGTGCTTTGTTTTGAAGATAAACTCAATAATACATGTTGAAACTTGAAGGTAAGGACGTACTATAACTATATCTATAGAGAAAAATCACCTTTGGTTGGCTTGCACTCGCAGTGAATTAGCCCCACCATGGACTCCCTTGATGACGGGCGAATCCTCACCGATAATGGCGAGAACGCGTTCGTCCTCCTTGGTCATTGTGTGGACCGCTCCTCCTCCACCTGAATATTGCAGAAAGAGGCAAACAAATCTTGGGTTAAATTTGTGACAATTGTGTAAATGTATTTCCAGTTAAATGACCATTATTAACACGCTAATACATGCACGAACATATACTGAATTCATACATCACAATTAAACATTTGCACACTTTTGTGCTGGATTGATTATTCAGCTCAAAGGATGTGGATTATACCACATCTACAAAGTATATGGTCCACTCAGGTGGACCATTTACACGCAATCATGGTAATACACGGGAGATTACTATACTGCCTATTCATACACTGTACCGTTCATCAGTTGAACGTTGTGTGTTAGGATGCATCGGTAATGAAAACAGACAGGAAATAATCCTTTTTTTCTACATTTTGCCATCTTCAAAACAACAAAGTCGGTAATTATTATCAAAGTATATGACTTATGGATCACATAAACGAAAGTTTGTTTGCATTTGCTGGTAAATTTAGGGAGAAATCGGCCGAAAAAAATTGTTTATGTTTTGGATAGTGCAGCAGGCGGAAGAGGTTGATCTCCACACAATGCTACTGTAATGTACCTACCTAGTATGTGCACATAGATCTACAAAGTAAATGGTTCACTCAGGTGAACCATTTACACGCAATATATGCAAATGCGCTGTTACCGGTTCAACAGTATACCGGCGTGTTTTAGGACGCATCGGTAAGGAAAACGGACGGGAAATAATCATTTTATTTCTACATTTTGATCACATAAACGAAAGTTTGTTTGCATTTGCTGGTAAATTTAGGGAGAAATCGGCCGAAAAAAATTGTTTATGTTTTGGATAGTGCAGCAGGCGGAAGAGGTTGATCTCCACACAATGCTACTGTAATGTACCTACCTAGTATGTGCACATAGATCTACAAAGTAAATGGTTCACTCAGGTGAACCATTTACACGCAATATATGCAAATGCACTGTTACCGGTTCAACAGTATACCGGCGTGTTTTAGGACGCATCGGTAAGGAAAACGGACGGGAAATAATCATTTTATTTCTACATTTTGCGGTCTTCAAAACAACAAAGTTGGTAATTATTATCAAAGTATATTAATTGTGGATCACATAAACGAAAGTTTTTTTGCATTTGCTGGTATTTTGAGGGAGAAATCAGCCGACAAAAAAAATTGTTTCCGTTGGATAGTGCAGCGGGCGGAAGAGGTTGATCTCCGCACAACCCTATTGTAATGAACCTATGTTTGCCTATGTGTGGATTATACTATGATATTGCACTGCAAATCCAAATTTGCAGAAGTACAGAATACCACATCTACAAAGTATTGTAAATGGTCCTGTAGGATCAGAATACATGTTATGATAGTAACAATAATTCCTGATCACTATGAATAACAAACCCAAGAATATTTGAATAGACAAACTGGCATGTATCAATATACTAAATATAGACTATAGTCATATGCATGTGATGCATGTCAGCCCTTTGACACTATAACGTTTAAAGTTTTAGTCAGAAATTAGAAATACTGATACTATAGTATAGATCTGTCGAAACATGTCATATATTTACAAGTGCCCATTTGGCATGGCCAAGCTCAAGCAATGAATTAGGGCCAAGGCGGAAGGCCAACCCCATATTTTATAACTAGGCCATACATGGCATTACTCATCAACAGTTATAGTAAGGAAATAATTGATGATTTTGAGTGCGATAGGGCACGTCTATTTGCACGAATCGTGCAGCCACGTCAGGTACTATTGAACGAGCTACGAAGTAGCGAGTTCAATAGTACCTGACGTGGCTGCACGCTGAGTGCAATAGACTGCCCTCGCACGAGAAATCATTAATTATTTTCTTTATATAACAACTACACTTTTGACACAAAATATGTTTTTATAATCCCAGGAAAAACGATGCCGTTCCAACATGTCCATGAAGCTCTAACCAGTTCCAAAAGAACTCGCCGTAAAATTGAATGCTCTTTTTTGTGTACAATGTCCCGTCATCCTTTCTCAAACCAGCATAAAAGCGACTCAACACTTTGTCTAGTTCATCCGCTTTCAAATGATCAACATCCTCAATCAAGAGAGTTTAGCCCTACACATTTTGCAAAAGCTTCAAGAGGATTCACTGCATATTTAGTTAACTTTTTGGTATACAGAGTAACGTTCAATCAAGAACATTTGCTAGGCCTAGCCTAACTGTGATCAGCGCCGTCCGTAGGACGGCGCTGTGAAGACGAGACGTTAAGAAATTTGATGAAATTTTGCGACGGGTGGTTTCAAGAACTTTACATCTATTATTTTTTATTTTTTTTAGTTCTAGACATGAATTAAACCTTCAACCTACCTTGCTTGCTATTTAATTTGTTGCAAAAGAATGATAACTTACCTCAAATTGATGATGATGAT